>JALDNG010004033.1:0-21931 GCA_024349245.1 Neodontobutis hainanensis
TTTACTATTTCTTCAAGTTTAAGAGTTTGTGATTTTAGGAACAGTGTGTTGGTATGGTCCCCATAACCAACATTATGTACAATTCTCCATCCATCCATCCATCTTCTACTGCTTATCCGGGCCCGGTCGCGGGGCAGCAGTCTAAGTAGAGAAGCCCAGACTTCCCTCTCCCAGACACTTCCTCCAGCTCTTCCGGGGATACCGAGGCGTTCCCAGGCCAGCCGAGAGACATAGTCCCTCCAGCGTGTCCTAGGTCTTCTCCGAGGTCTCCTCCCGGTGGGACATGCCCAGAACACCTCCCTATGGAGGCGTCTGGGAGGCATCCGAAACAGATGCCCGAGCCACCTCAGCTGGCTCCTCTCGATGTGAAGGAGCAGCGGCTCTACTTTGTGCTCCTCCCGAGGTGACCGAGCTCCTCACCCTATCTCTAAGGGAGCGCCCGCCACTCTGCGGAGAAAGCTCATTTCGGCCGCCTGTACCGGGATCTTGTTCTTTTGGTCATGACCCAAAGCTCATGCCCATAGGTGAGAGTAGGAACGTAGTTCGACTGGTAAATCGAGAGCTTTGCCTTACAGCTCAGCTCCTTCTTCACCACGACAGATCGGTACATCGACCGTATTACTGCAGAAGCTGCACCGATCCGTCTGTCGATCTCACGCTCCTTCGTTCCCTCACTCGTGAACAAGACCCCGAGATACTTAATCTCCTCCAATTGAGGAAGGAGCTCTCCATCAACCTGGATGGGGCAAACCACCCTTTTTCGACTGAGAACCATGGTCTCAGACTTGGAGGTGCTGATCCTCATGCTAGCCGCTTCACACTTGGCTGCAAACCGCCACAGTAAACATTGAAGGTCCTGGCTTGATGGAGCCAACAGGACAACATCATCTGCAAAAGCAGAGATGAAATCCTGTGGTCCCCAAACCAGACTCCTCCGGCTCCTGGCTGCGCCTAGAAATCCTGTTCATAAAGATAATGAACAGGACCGGTGACAAAGGGCAGCCCTGCCGGAGTCCAACATTCACCGGGAACAGGTCTGACTTACTGCCGGCAATGCAGACCAAGCTCCTGCTCGGTCGTACAGGGACGGATAGCCCTTAGCAAAGGGCCCCAGACCCCATACACCCAGAGCACCCCACAGGGCACCACGAGGACACAGTCGAATGCCTTCTCCAGATCCACAAAGCACATGTGGAATGGTTGGGCAAACTCCCATAAATCCTCAAGCACCCTGGAGAGGGTATAGAGCTGGTCCAGTGTTCCACGACTGGGACGAAAACCGCATTGTTCCTCCTGGATCTGAGGTTCGACTATCGGCCGCATAGACTTTCCCGGGGAGGCTGAGGAGTGTGATCCTCTGTAGTTGGAACACACCCTCCGGTCCCCCTTCTTAAAAAGAGGGACCACCACCCTGGTCTGCCAGTCCAGAGGTACTGTCCCCAAACACCAGGCGATGTTGCAGAGGCGTGTCAGCCAAGACAGCCCCTCAACATCCAGAGACTTGCGGTACTCAGGGCGTAACTCATCAACCCCCGGTGCCTTGCCACCGAGGAGCTTCCCAACTACCTCAGTGACTTCAGCCCGAGTAATGGGCGAGTCCACCTCTGAGCACTCAGCCTCTGCTTCCTCTGTGGATGACGTGACGGTGGGGTTGTGGAGATCCTCAGTATTCCTTCCACCGTCCAACAATATCCTCAGTTGAGGTCAGCAGGTTCCCACCTCCACTGTAAACAGTGTTGGCAGGGCACTGCTTCCCTCCTGAGGCTTTGGACGGTTTGCCAGAATTTCTTCAAGGCCGACCGATAGTCTTTTCCATGGCCTCACCGAACTCCTCCCAGACCCGAGTTTTGCCTCCACAACCACCCGTGCTGCAGCCCGCTTGGCCTGCCGGTACCTATCAGCTGCCTCAGGAGTCCCACAAGCCAACCAGGCTCGATAGGTCCTTCTTCAGCTTGAGCGGCCTCCCTTACTTCGGTGTCCACCACGGGTTCAGGATTGCCGCCACGACAGGCACCAGAGACTTTGCGGCGACAGCTTAGTGGCTGCGTCGACAATGGAGGTGGAGAACATCGTCCACTCAGACTCAATGTCTCCAGTCTCCCTCGGAATCTGGTTGAAGCTCTGTCGGAGGTGGGAGTTGAAGATCTCTCTGACAGGGATTCGCCAAGCGTTCCCAACAGACCCTCACAGTACGTTTGGGTCAGTCAAGTCTGTCCCGCCTTCTCCCCGCCATCGGATCCAACTCACCACCAGGTGGTGATCAGTTGACAGCTCCGCCCCTCTCTTCACCCGAGTGTCCAAGACATGCGGTCGGAGGTCAGATGAAACAACTACAAAGTCGATCATCGACTTCGGCCTAGGTGTCCTGGTGCCACATGGACTGATGGACACCCTGCTGCAGACTGTAGACGTTTATCAGAACAGACTGTAGACATGCAGTAGAACAGACTGTAGATGAGCAGTAGTACAGACTGTAGACTTGCATTAGAACAGACTGTAGATGTGCATTAGAAAAGACTGTAGACGTTTTTAAAACAGACTGTTTCATTGTTTATTTATGGGCCAAAGTACTTAGTAGAAAACAAGAAGAAAGTTTTATTCTAAATTTTCTTTATGGAATGGTAAAGTTGCCAATTTGGTGTACAAGAAAAACAAAGTTGAAGAAAGTGGGTGTATAGATCCTATTTTATTGACAAAATGTTTTGTAAAAAAAAAGGTTAGCGGTAGAGTATCTTTTATAGCATAACACACAATGTTCAGTCTTTTTTAATTTTTGCGAATTTAAAAACTTTCTGTGTGAGCCTGATGGGAATGGAAGTTTTAATCTAAACATTCTCTAAAGTGAAAATGAATGAAAATATAGGTGGAATTGATAAATGAGATTTGGCAAGAAAAAAAATAGAAGATTTTTTTGAGGTTGTAAATATTTATAAAAAATCCCAATTGTTATTTCTTCTCTGGTCTCTGTGGCCTCTGCCTCCTCTGGTCTCTTTGTGGCCTCTGCCTTCTCTGGTCTCTCTGCCTCCTCTGGTCTCTCTGTGGCCGCTGCCTCATCTGGTCTCTCTCTGGCATCCGCCTTTCTGGTCTTTCTGCCTCCTCTGCATCCTCTCATCTCTCTGCCTCCTCTGGTCTCTCTGTCTTTCTGTCTCTTCTGATCTCTCGGTGGCCTCTGCCTCCTCTGGTCTCTCTGCCCGTTGCCTCCTCTGGTCTCTCCGTGGCCTATGCCTCCTCTGGTCTCTCTGCAGCCTATGCCTCCTCTGGTCTCTCTGTGAACTCTGCCTCCTCTGGTCTCTCTGTGAACTCTGCCTCCTCTGGTCTCTCTGTGGCCTCTGCCTCCTCTGGTCTCTCTGTCTCCCCTGCCTCCATTGGTCTCTCTGCCTTCTGCCTCTGCCTCCTCTCTCTCTAACTCCACTGGTCTCTCTGTGGACTATGCCTCCTCTGGATTCTCTATGGCCTCTGCCTCCTCTGGTCTCTCTGTCTCCTCTGCATCCTCTCGTCTCTCTGCCTCCTCTGGTCTCTCTGTCTTTATGCCTCCTCTGAACTCTCAGTGGCCTCTGCCCCTCTTGTCTCACTGTGGCCTCTGCCTTCTCTGGTCTCTCTGCCTCTTCTGGTCTCTCTGTGGCCGCTGCCTCCTCGTGTCTCTCTGTGAATCTGCCTTTCTGGTCTCTCTGCCTCCTCTGCCTCCTCTGATCTTTCTGTGGCCTCTGCCTCCTCTGGTCTCTCTGCCTCCTATGCTTTCTCTCATCTCTCTGTGGCCTCTGCCTCCCCTGGTCACTCTGTGTCCTCTGCCTCCTCTGGTCTCTCTGCCTCCTCTGCCTCCTCTGGTCTCTCTGTGGCCACTGCCTCCTCTGGTCTCTCTGTGTCCTCTGCCTCCTCTGGTTTCTCTGTCTCCTTTGCCTCCACTGGTCTCTCTGTGGCATCTGCCTCCACTGGTCTCTCTGTGGCCTCTGCCTCCTCTAGTCTCTCTGCCTTCTCTGCCTCCTCTGGTCTCTCTGTGGCCTCTGCCTCCACTGGTCTCTCTGTGTCCTCTGCCTCCTCTGGTTTCTCTGTCTCCTTTGCCTCCACTGGTCTCTCTGTGGCATCTGCCTCCACTGGTCTCTCTGTGGCCTCTGCCTCCTCTAGTCTCTCTGCCTTCTCTGCCTCCTCTGGTCTCTCTGTCTCCTTTGCCTCCTCTGGTCTCTCTGTGGCCGCTGCCTCCTCTGGTCTCTCTGTGGCATCTGCCTTTTCTGGCTCTCTGCCTCATCTGCCTCCTCTCTGGTTACTCTGTGGCCTCCACCTCCTCTGGACTCTCTGCCTCCTCTGGTCTCTCTGTGGCCTATGCCTCCTCTGGTCTCTGCGGCCTCTGCCTCCTCTGGTCTCTCTGTGAACTCTGCCTCCTCTGGTCTCTGTGTGGCCTCTGCCTCCTCTGGTCTCTCTGTCTCCCTTGCCACCTCTGGTCTCTCTGTGAACTCTGCCTTCTCTGGTCTCTCTGTCTCTCTGCCTCCTATGGTCTTACTGTGGCCTCTGCCTCCTCTGCAGTGTTGGGAAAGTTCACTTTCTACAAGAACTAGTTCAAAGTTCAGTTCTTACATTTAAAATGGACTAGTTCAGTTCATAGTTCAAACTTTCAAACAACAGAGAACATGGATGCATCAAGCAACATTATATATAATGGTCACTCACTATTTCTTACTGCAACAACTGAAAAGAAATTATAGAAATTGTTAACAAATGTAAAAGTAAAAGATCTACTGACTGGAATGACCTTGACATGAGTATAATTAAAAGTAATAAGGAATATAGCCAATCCTTTAACTCACATATGTAATCAATCTCTCAGCACAGGTAAATTTCCTAAATTAATGAAGATTGCCAAGGTCGCTCCAATCTATAAAAAATATGATAGTCATCAGTTTACAAATTACAGACCAATTTCTATACTCACAGCTATCAAAAATCTTAGAAAAGATTTTTGTTGCCCGTTTAAATGGTTTTATAGATAAGCATAACCTACTTAGCGATAGTCAATATGGCTTTAGAAATAACAGATCATTTTCACTTGCATTAATTGACCTCATGGAGGAAATAACTGATAAAATAGACAACAAGATGCATTCTGTAAAACTGACTGTAGACGAGCATTAGAACAGACTGTAAACATCCAGTAGAACAGACTGACAATGTGCAGAAGAATAGACTGTAGAAATGCAGTAGTACAGACTAGGGCTGTAGCGATACACTAATCTCACGATACGATATGATACACGATATTCAGCTCACGATACGATATATATCACGATATTCAGCCAGCGATACGATTCGATACAATTCGATATAAATCGATACACTTACATCATTTTCTGAAAGATTGGGGACAGAGTGATTTTGGTGACATCTTGTGAGTATTTAATTAATTGAACTAAAAACAATATATGTGCAAGTGCTGGACAAAATGAATCAAAGATGTGTTGAGAAAATTATTTCCATTTATTGAAACAGTGCAAACTGTAGCTTACAAGCATTTGAAAAGTAAATAAAGTGCAGTATTGCAATTAACAATGGAGTTTTCAAAAGTGCAGCAAGTGGCCTGTTCTGAACTTTCTTTGACAGCTTTTAGCTTGACACTGAACATATGTAGCCAGTCTAGCCACCAGGTAAGTAAACATAGTACCATGGCTTCTGTACCATCCACTAATACAAGTCACTAAGAACAAATAAACCATGGCAGCCAATAATTCAAGTCCACAGGAGCAACATTTAAGCCAACTTAAAATTGTACCCATCTTAGCAGAGTATCTTAAGGACTTAAGTGAACACTAGTAAACGGAAAATCTCCTCCACATAACTGCAGACCAAGTGATCTACATTGTCTTCAGATTTTTGTTCAGGAATAGAATCTGATCAACATGCTCTGGGAGAAGTGCACTTCTCTGAGCAGTGATGATGTCTCCGGCGGTGGAAAAGACCCTTTCTGATGAAACGCTAGTGCCAGGGATACAGAGGTACCTTTTAGCAAGTTGTGACAAGAGTGGATACAGATACTGGTGCTCCTTCCACCAGACCAGTGGATCTTCTTTCACTTCCAGGAGATCTGCCTCCTTGTAGCGGGTCATCTGCTCCTTGGCCTCATCCTCTTGGGTATTTGTCTTGGGTCGTGCTGCACCAACACCGTATCGCTCACCAAGAAGGGCAGCCAGTGGGCAAGACGGCCTAGGATTCCTGGGTGGAAGATGCTGACCTTTAAATAAATAAACAATAAAAAACCGCATTACTTATAGCACATTCCATAATGCCTACACAGGATCAGACAACACAGTGCACTTCACTGGAAACAATGGGTGATACTGACCTTGATTGATTTCTTCTTCCATGAATTGCTCTCCTTCATCTACAGCTTCTTCTTCTTCTTCTTCTTCTTTAGATGCCATCCTCATCATCAGCACAAGCATTTGCTGTCCACTCTTCATCCACACTCCCAAGTGACTAAATTAAATAAGTCAACATGAAATTAAATTCATGAGCTTTTATTGAATAAACCTTTTAATTATATATTTAATGTATGCCTTTAAACCTGTTAACATTATAGTATTTATGCTTTATAAACTATTTAATATTTATCCATTTTGAACTGTTAACTGTTAAGGATTACTCGCCAGAAGATGACGGATACGGATTTAAAGTTGAATGCAAGGCCAAAGGTAAAACCTAGCAGTACCATCTGCCTTACCTCTGATGGCTGCATGCTCAGTCTTGCAGCCTCTACAATCAGTCCATCATAAACGTCCTCCTTTCATTTTCAGTCAGGAAGGGAAGACTTTTGAATCTTGGATCCATCGCTGAACATGCATGGAGAGTTGCCTTGAGGTCAATGTACCTCTTCTGAAGATCCCCAGCCATGGCAGCCTTCATCTCTTTTATGACTGCAGATTCACCTTCGATCGGTTTCAGTCCGTTGATCAGTGTGTCCTGGAGAGGTGCGACGACTGACAGTGTGGGGGTCTTCTCCTTGGACATGTACTGTGTAGCCTCCTTCATGGGCTTCAGCGCTGACTACTTCTTCAGCTGTTGTCACGTCTGACTCAGTCAGTGTGCACAGATCCTTCTCGGTCTTCCTGACTTCACTGGAGAGCAGGGCTGCAGATGGCCGGTTGTTGCTCTAGGAATCTTTCTAACATGTCATGTGCGCTATTCCACCTGTATTTAAATAAAAGAAAAATATACTTTATTTATAGACCTATAGCGCAATTCACAGCATGGATGCACAGAATGCTGCTTTACATAAATGGCAAAACAAATTATTAATAAAAAAAACAAAATATACTATTGAAAAGTATCCACACACTAACCTGGTAACCACATCCGTCATCAGCTTGTGCTCTGGTAGTCGAGAAGCCTCTGTTTCTCTTTCAGCATGTGGTTGGCTGTGGTGCTCCTGAAGAAATTCACAATGCGTCTCACCCTTCCCAGCAGGCGTGCGACTGCTGAGATTTTGAGGCACGTTGTGCAGCTAGATTTAGTGTGTGAGCATAGCATTTGACATGAAGTGTGAATGCTGCCTTCTCAGCTGCGATTGTCATATTTGACGCATTGTCAGTGACGATTACTGGATTCTTTTCTGTGATTCCCCACTCAGCGAGGGCCGTTTTGAGATGTTCTGCCAGGTTGTGTCCGGTGTGACTCTCGGGCATGTCCCTGGTTTGTAAAACATGCGTAACAAGCTCCCATTCCTTGTTGATACACTAATGATTTTAAGGAGGCACGATGTGCTCAGTTCGATCAATCGGCTGCAGAGAATTTGCCGTGCGCAGTGGGGGCCAGCAACCGCTGCATAAAAGAAACAGACGCAGGAGGAAGAATGCAGACTGAAAACACATATAAATACATAGAAGTCTGGTTTAAGTTCTCAATAATGTATTTAATGAACACCATTAGTGATATAAACATGAAATATATAGTATTTACATGACTAAACTGAAATGGAACAGACTAATCTGTCTGTACTAAAACCTCTTGAGTTTTATTCTGCTCCACATTATCGGTTTAAAACTTTGCAGGATAATGTTAAACATGTTTTATTTACATGTTATGAAGTAAAAAGTTGCAACAGCAGCATTCCAAAGAAACGAAAACTAAAAACTAAAAAAATAATTTAGCTGTGTGCCATCTTCATTTTCTCTTTACTAGTAACACATATTAATATGATAACACTTTTGACAAATCTCCACAAAGTTCCCTTTAAAATGACAAAATTATTCAAATACACCTTATTGTTGCTGAAATATAGTCTTTACTTTATGGGTATGGATTTTTCAGTGTTCTTGAAAATAGGCCTCGGGTTTAAAGGGTTAATAAAACTAAAAACACATCAATAATTCACAGAAACAAGAGTGAGTCAGAAAGAAGAGTCAGAAAACTGCCTGGTTTTCTAACTTGTAATTTTGTTCTCAGTTCTGTTATTTCGTTTACACTTTATGGCCATCGTAGTATTACTCTAAAGCATTTTTAAATTTATATTCTTTACTTTACTTTTGTTTACACAGGTGACCATGTGACTCTGAAGGGTCCTGAACAGTCTGTGTATCTCGAGACAATGTAACTCTGGTTTGTGTTCAAAATGTTCAGGCAAATTTGGACTTTTACAAAAATGAATTACTTGTTACGGAGGACAAATACCATAAGATACAACAAAATTCTGCCACAGTTGAACTAAAAATGTATTTAGTGGCAAAATCAGATCAGGGTTTTTACTGGTGTGGGACCAAAGACGGACCACAGTCCACAAAGAAAGAACTGAAGTTAACAGGTCAGTATTTTAAGACTTCTGATTTTACACAGCACTTATTTTGTTTCACTAATGACAAATAAATCATAAAAATAATTACCATTTCCATTTTGCCAAAGTCTGCATCCATCTTTGGCTGACTCTGACTTTAACAAATGCCATGTTTTTCTAATATTGTTCTCTCCTCAGGAAAGGGACGCAGAGTCCTTCTGAAAACATCCAGTGACACCATCCCAGAACAGAGCAGTGTGACTCTGAGCTGTGAAGTCCAGGACTTTAAAGGAACGTATAAATGGTTCTGAAGAAACTCAGCATTTGACTCTAAGAGGGAAATAATAAAAGAAAACTCAGCTCGTGTCAGTGTCTCAGATGGAGGTGTCTACTGCTGCAGAGGATGGGATGAATATATTGTCACAGAACAAAGTAATGATGTCACTGTTTTAAAAACTGGTGAGTACAGTTATGTTTTTAAATATAGATCTAAAATAAAAATAGAAGTTAAAAAGTAAGGAGTTAAAATAAACTGTGCCTATTCTTGGAACAAAATGAGGGTGTTTCTTTTGAGCTGATATGTCTTCAAATATACATTTATTACATTTATTACTTTTATTAAATTTATTACATTTAAAAACAAACAGTTTTAAAAAGTTGGTGTATATTATACTTTTTCTGATTTCTTTTATTTCACTGCTGTTCTTTGTGATTGTTTTGTTTATTAAACTGAAGTATGACATTTATTTGCAAAGATAAAATAATTACAGTTATTATAAAAGGTACTAAATATTATGGCTATATAAGGCACGAGCAGGAGGCATGTCACAGATGTTCTCCGAGTCCCAGAAGGTTCAGAAGGAACTAGCATTTCAGAAATATATTCTGGTGTTATACCATTTAGAGACTTTTAACGTTTTAAAGCCTATTCTCTGAGCAACAGGAAGCCAGTGCAGAGATTTTAAAACTGGACTGATGTGGTCATACTTCCTGGTTTTGGTTAGAACCCGAGCAGCAGTTCTGAATAAGCTGCAGCTGTCTTAACCCTCGTTTTGAGAGACCAGTGAGCAGCCGTTACAGTAATATAACCTGCTGCAGATAAAAGCATGAATAAGTTTCTCTAAGTCTGCTTTAGACATTATCCCTTTGACTCTGGAAATGTTTTTAAGGTGATAAAATGCTTATGATGTAATGGACTTAATGTGACGTGGAAATTCAAGTCTGAGTCCATAATGACACCTAGATTTCTAACTTGTTTTTTAGATTTTAGAGAAAGAGGTTGGAGGTGACTGCTGACACTTTCTCTTTGTTTCTGTTTCCAAAGATGATTATTTCAGTCTTGTCTCAGGGCTGTGCCGACACCTTCTTCTTTACACAGGATCGTAAGCTGTCATCTGTGAGGCGTGCGAGATGTTTGCTTTTAATAAAGTTTAAGTTGGAAAACACCTGCATATCTCCTCATTACACATTAAGCATACTTACAATTCTCCATAGATGGCCTACCTGGGACTCAAAAAGTTAAAAAAATTGACTGGCGGGTGTTGCACATTAGCATTAGTGGCGCACGGTAACAGCGACAACATAAAAACGAACGAACTAAAATAAAACACAATAATTAAATACTCATTAATTATTTTTAAAAGCCACAGGAGCCGCATCAGAGGGATGAAAGAGCCGCATGCTGCTCCAGAGCCGCGTGTTGCCGACCCCTGCACTAGAGTGAAACTGTTTTGATGTAGGTTTCAGAACACAGTTGTAAAAAGCTGGCAGGTGATAATGGAGGACTTTCTTCTCTGTTCAGTGAGACTCAGCTCTTCTGTGTGAACTCTGGTGGAGCTGAGTCTGCGCTCAGAGGAGCAGGTCTCTGTTTTCACCTGCCAGCTGTTTACAACAGTGTTCTGAAACCTACATCAAAACAGGTTCACTCTAGAAGGACAACGACTCCACTAACACTAACGACTCACATCAGGAGTCACACTGCCCTAATGACTCTGAGACCAGAACAGCCTGGTCCAATCAGAGTTAGTTTCAGGTCAAAGCCCTCCCTCTAGAGATAAAGCTCAGCTCTGTATCAGCTGGACTCAGAAATGGAAAAGATAAAACCTCTTTAGCTTGAAAACTAAGTCCAGATGCATTTGCTTTAACTTTTTTTTCAATATGTTTAAGCTTAACTGAATGATTAGTATTTACTAATATTCTGCTCATCCAATATTAAAAAAGATGAACCTGTGCCGACTCAAGTCCCGTCTATTTATCCCTTCGTCTTCAACCGAAAAATCAGAACAAGTTGGATTTGGACACACCCTTAATGAGCTTCTTTCTCGCCCTGACACCTGCGTATGATCGGGAAGATACAGCCCATAAGTATCAAGAACAGCAGAAAGTTTTTGATACATTCCTGATACAAACATTATCCACACAAATTTTAAAATCACCTGCTATGACTATTTGTTCAATTTCTGTGCAGACAAACGAAAGCATTTCAGTAACTCATCAATAAAATCATGACAGTGTTTGTAAAGAACTACATTATAGATGAAGAAAACTTGAACTTCATTTTGAATGACACATATTCAAATGGGGCAGCAGTAGCTCAGTGGGTAGAGCAGCCCCTTCAACCGGAAGGTAGGGGTTCGATTCCCACTCTCTTCACAGCTCATACTGTCGTTGTGTCCTTGGGCAAGACACTTAACCCACCTAGTGGCTGTAAAACTGGTAATTACTGTAGAATAATGAAAGTTGCTTTGGATAGAAGCGTCAGCTAAATGAATAAATCTAAATGTAAATAATAAAAACTCCCAAGTGACAGCTTCTGGATGAGAATATTATCCCTAAGAAAGGAACATACACCACCTCCCTTTTTGTTTTCCTGTATTTTTGATACGAATGTAAAATCAGATAGAGTGGATTAAATAAGGACTGCATTTCCTGTCATCTAACCATGCTTCTGTTAAAAACATCAAGCTTATTTGAAGTTATTAAATCATTGAACACTGCAAGTTTCAAGTCTGTTTGAGCAGGACCTGACATTATCTGTTTGAAGGGGATTTGAGTCAGATTTGTCTGTTCAGGTTGAGAACTGGTTAATTTTGACAAAATGTCCTGGCACAACAGAGGCCTCAGTGTCTTAATCACTGATAACAGTCATGATGCTGGTCTGGAGGACGTTAAGAGGGTTTGACATGGGTTTAAAATGAAATTATATTATGTTAAATATTACATTTGATGTTGACAGAACCCACAGTGAGTCTGAATCCAAACTGGTCTGAGATCTTTTCTGGAGACAGTCTCACTCTCAGATGTGAGATTGAGGACAGAGGAAACACTGAGTGGACGTATCAGTGGAGCAGGACCGGTTCAGTCCTACATCAAACAACAAAAGAATATACAATCTCCAGAGTTACTGAGTCTGACAGTGGACACTACAGATGTAGAGGAGAAAGAGCTCCAGATCTCACAACACTGTGGAGCAGAGGGACCAGACTGAACATACTGAGTGAGTCTGGACAACTTTTATGTTCAATATCAAGTAAGTTATTTATATACATTTCCACTCTGATCCACAGAAAAGCCAAAGGCCACAGTGACTGGTGAGACAGAGGTTCAGTCTGGAGGCAGAGTGACTCTGAGCTGCTCTGTGACTCCAGCTTCATCTGGTTGGAAATATTACTGGTTCAGAGACACAGAGTTATTCAAAGGTTCTTCTGATCAACAACAAATAAGTGTCTCAGTGGGAGGAGTGTACTGGTGCAGAGCAGGAAGAGGAGACCCACTTTATTTCACTGAGGACAGTCAGTCCTTCAGACTTAATGCTGTTGGTGAGTTTGTCTGTATCATCTGTAAACATCACTAGAAACATATCAGTCTTTAATATCTTCAAAGCTAAATTAATGAAACATTTATTCATATTGTTCCAGTCTTGTTTGTAACTGTGTTGGTTCTGATCAGTCTCTGACACAGCTGCTGTGTCTCTGGAGCCAAAGTGGCCTGAGATATTCCCAGGAGAGCAGGTCACTCTCAGATGTGAAATACACGGAGCAGACACTGAGTGGACGTATGAATGGAACAAATCTGGTGTGAGCTTTTCTAATAAAGAAGATAAAGTAATGATAATAAGTGCTGCTGCTTCAGGAACAGTGGCAAATACAGCTGCAGAGGAATAATGAGACATGACCAACATAAAGCAACTGAATGGAGCAGCCAGGTTACATTACATGTGTCCAACAGTAGGTTTCATCTCACATTATTCATTATTACATTATTACACTGACAATTTAAAAACACAATAAGACAAATGATATCTAATGAGTGTTCAAACAGGTAAACTCCAGCCTGTCCTGTCTGTGTCTCCGTCATGGCTGAATCCTGGAGTCTCTGTCTCTCTGAGCTGTGGTGTTAAACAGACGTCTGCAGGATGGACCTTTACTGGTACAAGGCTGTTCCTCATTCATCAGACTCTTACAGATATGAGCTGCTCCCAGGTCACAGTAATGGGACTGAACAGGACTCCTTCAGCGTTCAGCACCAGACCAACACAGCAGGGTTTGTGTGTAGAGCAGGACGAGGACGTCCTCTGTTTTACTCTGAATACAGTCAGCCCAAGTTTGTCTGGACTAAAGGTAGGATCTTTATTTATTGCTAATCATTCAGAGATATTTAGAAACTGGAAGTGTTTATGTTATTTTCATTCTTCATTATTTATGCACTTGTTGTTTTGCAGATGTTGAGTCCCCAGTGTCTCTCACAGTGAGTCCTGACAGATCACAGCACTTCACGTCTGACAAAGTCTCACTGAGCTGTGAATCCAGCTCCACTAATGGAGAGTGGAGACTGAAAGGCTTTTCTCAGAACGGCCTTTTCTTACAACATTGTAGTTCCTACTGGACAGATAAACCTAAATGTCTAAATGCCAGAGGCCACAGAGAGACCAGTGGAGGCAGAAGAGACAGAGAGACAAGAGGAGGCAAAGGCCACAGAGAGACCAGAGGAGGCAGAGGACACAGACAGACCAGAGGAGGCAGAGGCCACAGAGAGACTAGAGGAGGCAGAGGACACAGACAGAGCAGAAAAGGCAGATGCCTCAGAGAGAACAGAGTAGGCAGTGGCCAGATAGAGACCAGAGAAGGCAGAGGCCACAGAGAGACCAGGGAGGCAGAGGAGGCAGAAAGACCAGAAAGGCAGATGCCTCAGAGAGACCAGAGTAGGCAGTGGCCAAATAGATACCAGAGAAGGCAGAGGCCACAGAGAGACCAGAGGAGGCAGAGAGAGAGAGAGAGACCAAAAGAGGCAGTAAGAGCAGAGGAGGCAGAGGAGGCAGAGAGACCAGAGGAGGCAGAGGCCACAGAGTGACTAGAGGAGGCAGAGGAGACAAAGAGACCCGAGGAGGCATATGCCAGAGAGAGACCAGAGGAGGCAGAGGCAATAGAGAGACCAGTGGAGGCAGAGAGACCAGAGGGGGCATAGGAGGCAGACAGACAAGAGAAGGCAGCGGCCACAGAGAGACCAGAGGAGGCAAAGGAGTCATAGAGAGCAGAGGAGGCAGAGGCCACAGTGAGACCAGAGGAGGCAGAAAGACAGAGAGACCAGAGGAGGCAGAGGCCACAGAGAGACTAGCGGAGGCAGAGGTAATAGAGAGACCAATGGAGGCAGAGAGACCAGAGGGGGCATAAGAGGCAGACAGACAAGAGAAGGCAGCGGCCACAGAGAGACCAGAGGAGGCAGAGGCCACAGAGAGACCAGAGGAGGCAAAGGAGTCAGAGAGAGCAGAGGAGGCAGAGGCCACAGTGAGACCAGAGGGGGCAGAGGCCACCGAGAGTTCAGAGGAGGCAGAAAGACAGAGAGACCAGAGGAGGCAGAGAGACAAGAGGATGCAGAGGAGGCAGAGAGAGCAGAGGAGAACGAGGCCACAGAGAGACCAGAGGAGGCAGAGGAATAGAGAGACAAAAGGAGGCAGAGACCACAGAGAGACCAGAAGAGGCAGAGGCCACAGAGAGACGAGAGGAGGCAGAGGAGACAGAGAAACCAGAGGAGGCAGAGGCCACAGAGAATCCAAAAGAGACATAGGCCACAGAGAGACCAGAGGATTGCAGAGGTCACAGAGAGACCAGTGGAGGCAGAGAGAGCAGAGGAGGCAGAGAAGGCAGAGAGACCAGTGGAGGCAGAGGACACAAAGAGACCAGAGGAGGCAGAGGCCACAGAGTGACTAGAGGAGGCAGAGGAGACAAAGAGACCAGAGGAGGCAGAGGCCACAGAGAGACGAGAGGAGGCAGAGGCAAAGAGAGACCAGTGGAGGCAGAGAGACCAGAGGGGACAGAGGAGACAGAGAGAAAAGAGAAGGCAGAGGCCACAGAGAGAACAGAGGAGGCAGAGGCCACAGAGAGACCAGAGGAGGCAGAGGAGTCAGAGAGACAAGAGGCAGAGGAGACAGAGAGACCAGAGGAGGCAGAGGCCACAGAGAGACGAGAGGAAGCAGAGGAGGCAGAGGAGGCAGAGAGACCAGAGGAGGCAGAGGCCACAAATAGATATGAGGAGGCAGACAGTCCAGAGGAGGCAGAGGCAATATAGAGACCAGTGGAGTCAGAGAGACCAGATGGGGCATAGGAGGCAGACAGACAATAGAAGGCAGAGGCCAGAGAGAGACCAGAGGAGGCAGAGGCCACAGAGAGACCAGAGGAGGCAGAGGAGGCAGAGAGACCAGAGAAGGCAGAGGCCACCAAGAGTTCAGAGGAGGCAGAAAGACAGAGAGACAAGAGGAGGCAAAGGCCACAGAGAGACCAGAAGATGCAGAGGCCACAGAGAGACCAGAGGAGGCAGAGGAATAGAGAGACAAGAGTAGGCAGAGGCCACAGAGAGACCAGAAGATGCAGAGGCCACAGAGAGACCAGGGAGGCAGAGAGACAGAGAGACCAGTGGAGGCAGAGGCCACACAGAGACCAGAGGAGGCAGAGTTCACAGAGAGACCAGAGGAGGCAGAGGCCGCAGAGAGACCAGAGGAGGCATAGGCCACAGAGAGACCAGAGGATTGCAGAGGTCACAGAGAGACCAGTGGAGGTAGAGAGAGCAGAGGAGGCAGAGAAGGCAGAGAGACCAGAGGAGGCAGAGGCCACAGAGAGAGCAGAGGAGGCAGAGGCCACAGAGAGACCAGAGGAGGCACAGGCAATAGAGAGACCAGTAGAGACAGAGAGACCAGAGGGGGCAGAGGAGGCAGAGAGACAAGAGAAGACAGAGGCCACAGAGAGACCAGAGGAGGCAGAGGCCACAGAGAGACCAGAGGAGGCAGAGGAGGCAGAGAGACCAGAGGAGGCAGACGAGACAGAGAGACGAGAGAAAGCAGGGGAGGCAGAGAGTCTAGAGGAGGCAGAGGCCAGAGAGAATCCAGAGGAGGCAGAGGCCACAGAGAGACTAGAGGATTGCAGAGGTCACAGAGAGACCAGTGGAGGAGAGAGAGCAGAGAGACCAGTGGAGGCAGGGGAGAGAGAGAGCAGAGGAGGCAGAGGCCACAGAGAGACGAGAGGAAGCAGAGGAGGCAGAGAGACCAGAGGAGGCAGAGGAGACAGAGAGACCAGAGGAGGCAGAGAGTCTAGAGGAGGCAGAGGCCATGAGAGAATCCAGAGGAGGCATAGGCCACAGAGAGACTAGAGGATTGCAGAGGTCACAGTGGAGGTAGAGAGATCAGAGGATGCAGAGAAGGCAGAGAGACCAGTGGAGGCAGGGGAGACAGAGAGAGCAGAGGAGGAAGAGGCCACAGAGAGACGAGAGGAAGCAGAGGAGGCAGAGAGACCAGAGGAGGCAGAGGCAACAGAGAGACCAGAGGAGGCACAGGCAATAGAGAGACCAGTAGAGATTGAGAGACCAGAGGGGGCAGAGGAGGCAGAGAGACAAGAGAAGTCAGAGGCCACAGAGAGACCAGAGGAGGCAGAGGCCACATAGAGACCAGAGGAGGCAGAGGAGGCAGAGAGACCAGAGGAGGCAGACGAGACAGAGAGACGAGAGGAAGCAGGGGAGGCAGAGACTCTAGAGGAGGAAGTGTCACAGAAAGACTAGAGGAGGCAGAGAGTCCAGAGGAGGCAGAGGCCACACGGTGACTAGAGGAGGCAGAAAGACAGAGAGACAAGAGGAGGCAAAAGCCACAGAGAGACTAGAGGATGCAGAGAAGGCAGAGAGTCCAGAGGAGACAGAGGCTATAGAGAGACCAGATGAGGCAGAGGTCACAGGCAGACCAGAAGAGGCAGAGGAGGCAGAGAGACCAGAAAAGGCAAATGCCACAGAGAGACAAGTGGAGGCAGCGGCCACAGAGAGAGCAGAGAAGGCAGAGGCTTCAGAGAGACCAGAGGATGCAGAGGCCACAGAGAGACCAGATGAGGCAGAGAGACAGAGAGACCAGAGGAGGCATAGGCCACAGAGAGACCAGAGGAGGCAGAGGCAATAGAGAGACCAGTGGAGGCAAAGGAAGCAGAGAGACCAGAGGAGGCAGAGGCCACAGAGAGACCAGATGAGGCAGAGAGACAGAGAGACCAGAGGAGGAAGTTAAAGAAGAGGAGGCAGAGAAGGCAGAGAGACCAAAGGAGGCAGAGGCCACACAGTGACTAGAGGAGGCAGAGGAGACAAAAAGACCAGAGGAGGCAGAGGCCACAGAGAGACCAGTGGAGGCAGAGGACACAGAGAGACGAGAGGAAGCAGGAGGTAGAGAGACTAGAGGAGACAGAGGCCACACAAAGACCAGAGGAGACAGAGAATCCAGAGGAGGCAGAGGCCACAGAGAGACCAGAAGAGGCAGAGGCCACAGAGAGACCAGAAGAGGCAGAGAGACAAGAAAGGCAGATGCCACAGAGAGACCAGAGTAGGCAGTAGCCACAGAGAGACGAGAGAAGGCAGAGGCCACAGAGAGACCACAAGAGGCAGAGGCCACAGAGAGACCAATGGAGGTAGAGAGAGCAGAGGAGGCAGAGAAGGCAGAGAGACCAGTAGAGGCAGGGGAGACAGAGAGAGCAGTTTAGGCAGAGGCCACAGAGACGAGAGGAAGCAGAGGAGGCAGAGAGACCAGATGAGGCAGTTAGAGGAGAGGAGGCAGAGGAGACAGAGAGACCAAAGGAGGCAGGGCCACAGAGTGACTAGAGGAGGCAGAGGAGACAAAGAGACCAGAGGAGGCAGAGGCCACAGAGTGACCAGAGGAGGCAGAGGCAATTGAGAGACCAGTGGAGGCACAGAGCAGAGGAGCAGAGGAGGCAGAGAGACCAGAGAAGGCAGAGGCCACAAAAGACCAGAGGAGGCAGAGAGTCCAGAGGAGGCAGAGGCCAATGAGAGGCCAGAGGAGGTAGAGGCCACAGAGAGACCAGAGGAGGCAGAGGCCACAGAAAGACCAGAGGAGGCAGAGGCCACAGAGAGACCAGAGGAGGCAGTTAGAGCAGCGGAGGCAGACAGACCAGAGGAGGCAGAGGCCACAAAGAGACCAGAGGAGGCAGAGAGTCAAGAGGAGGCAGAGGCCACAGAGTGACTAGAGTAGGCAGAGGCAAAAAAGAGAGCAGTGGAGGCAGAGAGACTAGAGGAGGCAGAGGAGGCAGAGAGTCAAGAGAAGGCAGAGGCCACAGAGAGACCAGAGGAGGCAGAGGCCACAGAGAGACAGAGGAGGCAGAGGAGATAGAGAGAGCAGAAGAGGAAGAGGCCACAGTTAGACCAGAGGGGAAGAGGCCACCGAGAGTTCAGTTGAGGCAGAAAGACAGAGAGCCCAGAGGAGGCAGAGAGACGAGAGGATGCAGAGGAGGCAGAGAGACCAAAGGAGACAGAGGCCACAGAGAGACCAGAGGAATTATAGGAATAGAGAGTCCACAGGAGGCAGAGGCCACAGAGAGGCTAGAGGAGGTAGAGGCCACAGAGAGACCAGAGGAGGCAGAAGCCACAAAAGACCAGAGGAGGCACAGGCCGCAGAGAGACCAGAGGAGGCAGAGGAGGCAGAGAGACCAGAAAATGCAGATGCCACAGAGAGACCAGAGGAGGCAGCGGCCACAGAGAGACCAGAGGAGGCAGTTAGAGCAGCGGAGGCAGAGAGACCAGAGGAGGCAGAGGCCACAGAGAGACCAGAGGAGGCAGAGAGTCCAGAGGAGGCAGAGGCCACAGAGTGACTAGAGGAGGCATAGGAGACAAAGAGACCAGAGGAGTCAGAGGCCACAGACAGACCAGAGGAGGCAGAGGCAATAGAGAGACTAGTGGAGGCAGAGAGACTAGAGAGGCCAGAGAAGGCAGAGGCCACAGAGAGACCAGAGGAGGCAGAGGCCACAGAGAGACCAGAGGAGGCAGAGGAGATATAGAGCGCAGAAGAGGCAAAGGCCACAGATAGACCAGAGGGGAAGAGGCCACCGAGAGTTCAGAGGAGGCAGAAAGACAGAGAACCCAGAGGAGATAGAGGAATAGAGAGACAAGAGGAGGCAGAGGCCACAGAGAGACCAGAGGAAGCAGAGGTCACAGAGAGACCAGAGGAGGCAGAGAGTCCAGAGGAGTCAGAGGCCACAGAGAGACCAGAGGAGGCAGAGGAGGCAGAGAGACCAGAGGAGGCAGAGGCCAGAGAGAGACCAGTAAAGGCAGAGGCCACAGAGAGACAAGAGGAGGCAGAGAAGGCAGAGAGACTAGAGGAGGCAGAGGCCACAGAGAGACCAGAGGAGGAAGAGGCGACAGAGAGTCTAGAGGAGACAGATAAGTCAGAGAGACTAGTGGAGGTAGAGGCCAGAGAGAGAGCAGAGGAGACAGAGGCCACAGAGAGACGAGTGGAGTCAAAGGCCACAGAGAGACCAGTGGAGGCATAGGAGACAGAGAGACCAGAGGAGGCAGAGGCCACAGAGAGACCAGAGGAGGCAGAGGACACAGACAGACCAGAGGAGGCAGTGGAGGTAGAGAGAGCAGAGGAGGCAGAGGAGACAGAGAGACCAGTGGAGGCAGGGGAGACAGAGAAAGCAGAGGAGGCAGAGGCCACAGAGAGACGAGAGGAAGCAGAGGAGGCAGAGAGACCAGATGAGGCAGAGGCAACAGAGAGACCAGAGGAGGCACAGGCAATAGAGAGACCAGTAGAAACAGAGAGACCAGAGGGGGCAGAGGAGGCAGAGAGACCAGAGGAGGCAGAGGAGGCAGAGAGACCAGAGGAGGCAGACGAGACAGAGAGACGAGAGGATGCATGGGAGGCAGAGAGTCTAGAGCAGGCAGAGGCCACAGAAAGACTAGAGGAGGCAGAGAGTCCAGAGGAGGCAGAGGCCACAGAGAGACCAGAGGAGGCAGAGGAGGCAGAGAGACCAGAGGAGGCAGACGAGACAGAGAGACGAGAGGATGAATGGGAGGCAGAGAGTCTAGAGCAGGCAGAGGCCACAGAAAGACTAGAGGAGGCAGAGAGTCCAGAGGAGGCAGAGGAGACAAAGAGACCAGAGGAGGCAGAGGCCACAGAGTGACCAGAGGAGGCAGAGGCAATTGAGAGACCAGTGGAGGCACAGAGCAGAGGGAGCAGAGGAGGCAGAGAGACCAGAGAAGGCAGAGGCCACAAAAGACCAGAGGAGGCAGAGAGTCCAGAGGAGGCAGAGGCCAATGAGAGGCCAGAGGAGGTAGAGGCCACAGAGAGACCAGAGGAGGCAGAGGCCACAGAAAGACCAGAGGAGGCAGAGGCCACAGAGAGACCAGAGGAGGCAGTTAGAGCAGCGGAGGCAGACAGACCAGAGGAGGCAGAGGCCACAAAGAGACCAGAGGAGGCAGAGAGTCAAGAGGAGGCAGAGGCCACAGAGTGACTAGAGTAGGCAGAGGCAAAAAAGAGAGCAGTGGAGGCAGAGAGACTAGAGGAGGCAGAGAAGGCAGAGAGTCAAGAGAAGGCAGAGGCCACAGAGAGACCAGAGGAGGCAGAGGCCACAGAGAGACGAGAGGAGGCAGAGGAGATAGAGAGAGCAGAAGAGGAAGAGGCCACAGTTAGACCAGAGGGGGAAGAGGCCACCGAGAGTTCAGTTGAGGCAGAAAGACAGAGAGCCCAGAGGAGGCAGAGAGACGAGAGGATGCAGAGGAGGCAGAGAGACCAAAAGAAGACAGAGGCCACAGAGAGACCAGAGGAGTTATAGGAATAGAGAGTCCACAGGAGGCAGAGGCCACAGAGAGGCTAGAGGAGGTAGAGGCCACAGAGAGACCAGAGGAGGCAGAAGCCACAAAAAGACCAGAGGAGGCACAGGCCGCAGAGAGACCAGAGGAGGCAGAGGAGGCAGAGAGACCAGAAAATGCAGATGCCACAGAGAGACCAGAGGAGGCAGCGGCCACAGAGAGACCAGAGGAGGCAGTTAGAGCAGCGGAGGCAGAGAGACCAGAGGAGGCAGAGGCCAGAGAGACCAGAGGAGGCAGAGAGTCCAGAGGAGGCAGAGGCCACAGAGTGATTAGAGGAGGCATAGGAGACAAGAGAGACCAGAGGAGGCAGAGGCCACAGACAGACCAGAGGAGGCAGAGGCAGAGAGACTAGTGGAGGCAGAGAGACTAGAGAGGCCAGAGGAGGCAGAGGCCACAGAGAGACCAGAGGAGGCAGAGGCCACAGAGAGACCAGAGGAGGCAGAGAGCGCAGAAGAGGCAAAGGCCACAGATAGACCAGAGGGGGAAGAGGCCACCGAGAGTTCAGAGGAGGCAGAGGATAGACAGAGACCCAGAGGAGAGAGGAATAGAGAGACAAGAGGAGGCAGAGGCCACAGAGAGACCAGAGGAAGCAGAGGTCACAGAGAGACCAGAGGAGGCAGAGAGTCCAGAGGAGGCAGAGGCCACAGAGAGACCAGAGGAGGCAGAGGAGGCAGAGAGACCAGAGGAGGCAGAGGCCACAGAGATAGACCAGTAAAGGCAGAGGCCACAGAGAGACAAGAGGAGGCAGAGAAGGCAGAGAGACTAGAGGAGGCAGAGGCCACAGAGAGACCAGAGGAGGAAGAGGCGACAGAGAGACTAGAGGAGACAGATAAGTCAGAGAGACTAGTGGAGGTAGAGGCCAGAGAGAGAGCAGAGGAGACAGAGGCCACAGAGAGACGAGTGGAGGCAAAGGCCACTGAGAGACCAGTGGAGGCATAGGAGACAGAGAGACCAGAGGAGGCAGAGGCCACAGAGAGACCAGAGGAGGCAGAGGACACAGACAGACCAGAGGAGGCAGTGGAGGTAGAGAGAGCAGAGGAGGCAGAGGAGACAGAGAGACCA
>JALDNG010004034.1:0-103397 GCA_024349245.1 Neodontobutis hainanensis
TTAAGAATAAATTTAAACATCTTACTTTCTATTTTTAGTAAATAAACAATTTTGATGAATTAATGTATTATATTGGCGAGAAAATTAAAGATCTCAATTTTATCTACAAATAGATACATTTTTATTTTTAATTAAAATTAAGAATGAATCTTACTTTGTGATAAAAACTGAAGGATTAAAATGTTTTCTCAATTTAAATATTTAAAATAACTCAAGTTATCAGTTATAATTAATTAACTTCTTTGCATATTGCAACTTGATAATATTGAATAAAATAAATATTTGAGATTAACCGAAACTACTAAAAAAAGAGGTCTGTTTTTACATATATTCTCAATATTTTTGATTTGAAGAATACAATAAACAGAATATTTCAGTGTATAAATATTTAATCTTTGTTCAAATGTTAGATACTTTTTAAAACCACAGAAGACATGTTTGTCTTTTCATATTTTACTTCGAAAATAAATATTTATTTGCACATATCTCAAACTAACTTTAAATAATATATCTTGAGAATAAAACCAACGATACTATAATGCGAGCTAACTGCATTCATAAGCATATTAAACCAGTGTTCGATTAAATATTTTGAGACAATTTTTTGATTGATAAATAAACCTCCCATTAAAACGTGGATATGTCAGACAATGACGGAAATTACAACTAAAACATGAATGGTATCAACTTTCATGGTTATACTGATTCAAGATTAATCTTATTAATGTTGATACATCATAAATTATTTAACTGATGTACGAATAATGTTATTAACGATATTCTCGTGTGGACTTAATCGATAAAAATTTCAATGATGTAACACTCGAACAAAAATCAATGAAACGATATCAGAAAACACACCCAAATTGAATGAATAATACAATTTAATAAATTTCAATACATCGGTATTTCTTTGAGAGAATTTTCAAATTCAAACTATTAATGCAATTAAGAAAATAAACATCAGAAAAGTGATATAATTAGCAAAATGCTTTATGTAGTTATTTAATAATGAAAAATTTAATCAAAAATTATCTTTTTCATAGTTTATATAATTTTAAAATATTGTGTATTATGTTGAAATTTAAATCAAACACTATATTAAGAATACTTGACATATAGGTATTCCGTATTTTTTAAAGTTAAAATTAAAATATATTTTGTGTTCGTTTTCGAATATAACGTCAGCTCGCTTTTGACATATCAATTAAGATTACAAAGATATTTACAAATAAGATGAATTTTTTGATGATGCCCAAATTGCCATCTTCAGGAGATTTTTGAAAACAAAGAATTTGTAAATTATGAAAAAAACTATCTTTTATTAATCCACATTGATAAATGAAACAAAAAATTCTTTTAGATTTATTTGAAAATTTTACCAACCTATTTCTGATGAACTGTTATTCGTTATCAGAAAATATAAATATTTTTGAATACCGTTGATCTATCAATACTTATTTCTATAAATACAAAAATATTTATTTAAATCATAAATAATTGAAAAAGTTTTATGATTAAAATAATATTGTTACGAATAAAATATGTTTTTTTCATATAATATTCAAAAAATTCAAAATTTTAATTATAACATGAATAAAATTACTTTATTTTAAAAAATTGATGTTTATTGTCAAAGATAGCAAATTAATTTTTTAAATATTAATATTTAATGAATTCAAGTAGTTTTAAAAGTGTATGCTCAAAGATGTCATAAAAATTTATTTTATTTAAATTTTATAGTTTTTAAATCTATCAGTATTTATGAACAATTCACAAAACATATTTAAAAATTTTCTAATTTATTTTTTAAGAAGGAATCTAAAATATATTATTTTCTGATTATGTGATTTTATGTCTGTTAAACAGAAATCAAAATCATTTGTTATACTAGAACGATCGTTTCAAAATTACCTGAAAGTAAACTATCATTCGATGCACAAATTACAGAACTATAACATTCTTTGAAAAAATTAAAAATTGATAGATTATCAAATTTATAAATAAATAACTCATAGATTTAATTAATTTCATTTTTAAAATCAAACTAAGACAATTTTCACAGTGGTATAATCTATTAATTTTAATAAAAACATTTTGAGAAAATTATCTTTGTATTTCATTTTATTCAGAAATGAAGCCAAACCTATTAAAGAGAAATATTTTGAGTTGACTCCAAAGTTTTATACCATTTCAAAAATATAATAAAATTCCACTTGAATAAGGATGAAAATCTCAATATTTCTCATTGAAAAATTAATTATTTTGAATTTTTTATCTAACATATTTGAGTAATAAAAAAATAAATCAGTCAAAATGTTTGCTGTAATCCATTTATCCAAAAAATGATGATGTTTTAAAATTTAAATTTTTCGCAATAAGTTCAGAAAAAAGAAGTTTTGAATCCAAGTTAAAGAAGTGAAAAAAATTATAATATTTATCTTCTTGTATCAATTAAAATTAAGACTGTATATTATAATATTATAGACTTATGAAATAGTTAATAAATAAATAGATTTTATTTGAGGTATATTTGAATGATCTTTTATATTTTGAAATTTTAACAATCTACGATTATTATTCGAATAAAAGAAAACAGTAAACACAATTTTGAGCATCTCTTCAGTTCATATTTCAACGAATTTAGTCAGAAGAGATAACATTCAACTTTACTTTTGGCGTTGATAATTCCAAAATACACATTAAAAATAGGAATAAGTTTTTAGTTTTGAACAATTGAATAAAATATTTATCAATTTTACATCAAAAATTAATTATAATAACGAAATTATTTTTTCAATCATTATAATTGCCAATATTATTTATGTTCACAGTTACGTTTGTAAACGAAGACATCAGTGTGAAACAGGTTTTTTATTTAATATGACATCAAATTTTGGAAATTTCTCTTTTATAAACAGGACTGCTAAAAATAAGTGAAATTGAGATCGTAATATTTGTAAATTATTGGTTATAATCTGGTGTAAATAAAGATTTATTATAATCTATGAAATTTTTATATCCTTAATAATTGTTAAACAGTACAATAATTGACAAAGTTAATTTGTACGAAACTGGTTTTCGTTAAATCAACTTCATTTTGAACTTTTGATTAGCTAAATCTCTCAATTATTATTTATGCCAAAGAAAATCGTTTCGAATGATACTATTTTTTGAATTTGTTAATTATATTAATGTTATTTTTATTAAATATAAAAATTTTTTGATGCAATTAAAAATAAAATATTTTTCTCAGTTATTTTAAAATAGAATATAAAAACCTTAGTTACTTCCACAATATTCAAAGATTTATTGAGTGATCATTTTCTTCTTCATTTATAACTCATATAACCAAAATGAAAAGATGGCTTGAAGTGTATTTTTTGAAAATAATATTTTTAAACACTTATTAAAATCTCACCATAAATGATAATTTTGATTTTAACCTTAATATATGTCAAATATTGGATATACAAGACATTATAAATAATATATGGTTAAATATTTTTTTAATATCGATGATAATAAATCAGTTACTTATCAACTCAACCAATAGTAAATTTACAAAGATGATAAGTATTTCATATGAAAAAGATAGAATGATCCCAAATCTAGGAAAATAAAATATATTAGAAAAATATTTTCAATAAACATCAAAAACATAATATTGAACATCATCAATGATAAATTTTGTTAAATTATAGAATATTCGAACAATTATCATTTTGAACTTGTTACTTAACTGATTAACTCTAGATTTCAACCTGAAATACTTTGGATTAGGTCTAATTATTTAAAGAATTCTCTCTTTAACGGTGTTTAAAATATGTCATTATAATTATGAAGAATAACTGAAAAATTGTCCAGACTTTGAAATAAATAAAATATTTATAAGTAACAGGTATAAGAAGATATTATGTGAACATTAAAAGATAGAAATGATGTCAACTATAAACCTATCTTTCATGTACTCAATGCTATGTTGTTTTATATATTGCATATCATAGGTTTCTAAAAGTATAAAAAATATTGGGGTTTTGTTTTAATATTTTTAAATAAATAAAAATGCCATATTTTCTGTATTTAAGCTTATATAAATCTATAGCTCGTTTTAATTTTATATATGATTAAAATACGTAACAAACATTTAAGTTAATATTTTTAGTTTATCATTCATAAATTTAATCTATTTTATCGTTATATTTTTTCATAATTTGATTATTTGAGAAATAATATTTAAAATTTTGATATCATGATTAAATTTGTTAAATTTTTACAAAGTATTCTTAATATTCTTAGAGATATAAATGACACAAAAAATCTGAAATATAACTATGATCAACAAATAATTTTGTCCTTTATTGTCGAAGAGATTTATATCCTATAAATTGGTACTATAATATAAAGAAGCAATAAAATATTTTAAATTGATATTTTTATGAGGGCGTCTTAATGAATATTTTACATTTTAGCAATTTTATTGAATGAAATACACAACCACTTAAAAAAGAAAATACATCAAAACCTTTCATAAATGTATATATTTACAAACAGAAGATAATCTCATAAACAGAGTTTATTTTGATTGACGGTATCTGAATATATAATAGATTTTCATTCGTATAGATTGGTTTAATATAATGAGTTTAAAGAGTTAGAATGTAAAACTAAATTACTGCTTATATCAGTTCGAGATCCATTTTGCGTGATGATTCTTTAAGTACACTTATCTACTGTTTAACAAAGTTTTAATTTTCTTGAAATTAAAAAACATACATAAAATTTAATCTCTCTTCAAATGCATGCTTTTAAAGAATTGATTCTTATCTGAATTAGTTTGTTTATGAGGATTTGGTAAACACTTCAGACATTTTTTCTAAAAGAGATTATATTGTATTTACATTTTCCTCACAATCTGTTTCTAGTTGTTCAGCTAAACGGCTCAACTCAAATAGGAACTGTATTCAATATTTATCTAATATGAAGTTATTTGGGAGCTTTATCCTCATAAATATTTTACATTTTTCTAGGTTATTTAACTCAATACTATCTCATAGTCGTCTTTTTCCTTCGACGAAGATATACCATCTTGTGTTGGTTATCAGTGTAAATCTAGGGATTATTGAATATTCATGAATTTCAGAGTGTATGTAATTTCATAAATGATACAATTTATTTTAAAAAATTAACTCATTCAAAAAGTCACTTCACCTCAACATAATCATCACAATCACTAAAAATTTCTTTTTAATTCATCTTATTTTTTTAAAAATCATAACTATATAATGCAACTATCAAGATAAAATATAATTTTAATTACAATTTTTGATCAATTAAATCTCCTTCAATGGCTACAGCTGCACCTTTTTATTTATTAAACCTATCGTGTCCATTTATATGAAAAAATTACTCCTGGATCTTTAGATTAATATAAAAGATTTGTGATCATTTTTATAAAACTTAAAATGATTCTAACTTCAGCATTTAAAATTATATATGCTTGGATGTTCTTTGTCTTGCAGTTGTAAGCAAATAATAAGTCTTCAAGTATATCATTATATTTTAATGAAATTTTAGAACCTAAGAATTGAATAAACATTATAAAATCATAAAAATTAATAAGGATAAATGTTTTTATATTTTCTAAATATAATATAATCGCCTAATTTATTGAGGAATCGATAAAACGTACTTGCAGACCTCCCTAGTACAAAAAGTACGAGTCGGATTTTTTTTATTTCGAAACGATTAGAGAATTTTCCTTTTTTTATGTTTTGTTTTGAACTTTTTTATCATGTTTAAAACATGATTGTAATTCTATTTTGAAAGCCTAAATTATGTATGACCTATAATAAAATGCGCAGTTGTAGATAGATTAATACGCTATTATTTTGTTACACAGTGAGATAATTGAATAATTCAAATCTAATTTTCTGGGAGACGAAATAACAGGGACGACTGGATGATTTATTTCGACCTAATGGAGGTAGAAAACGGATAAAATGAAGAAAAACTAATTGCGATTATTCCAGCTCTGTTAAAATAATGAGTTTTGGAGGTATAAAAACAGATTGGCCTGTTTAGGGATGAACCATCTGAAGGAAAATATGAAAAATTAATTTAATTCTTGAAACCGTTAGTTTTCCTAGACTGTCCGTCTCCATCATTCTGAAACATCGAAGAGACATAATTTTTGCTAAAATATTTAGAAGATACCATCTCACGGATAAGGAAACTCTTGAAGTCAGCATACTAACCTTTTCTGCGCACGACGATTACTTCTGAAACAAGAACTCTTTAAATCAACCTCAAAATGTAGTTTCGTCTGTTTTATGGCAATTTTATTCCATTTCCTTAGGTCAGGTGATTGAAATGACGAGTATCTCTAAGTTCAAATCCTGACAAGTTTCGAAAAAAAACTAACATGTTACGTTTTTACAGAACAAAGGGAAAAACTAAATGATCTCAAACATACAAAATCATTCTAGTCTGAAACGACGAGATAACAAAAAAGTTAGTAATGTTCGAAATGGGATTATTCTCAGGTGAATAAAACAAAGTCAGGATAAAAATGCAAGAGATGTGAAAGAGAAAATCACAAGACTAAAAACTTTAATGTGTGAATATCTTGTTAAAAATGCAATAGAACAGTCCCTATCGTTCGAATGCCAAATAAAATGATAAAAATATTTAATCGTTATTCTCATGAATATTATTTCGTAGCTACAGATTTTTGTGACAATAATTGATGATTCCTTTTTCAAATTCTTGAGTTTCATTAAACCTATCTGCCTTATTTGACACAGGACCGAAACTATGTTTCATTAATACTCGATTTTCTTCAGATATGGAAAAACGACCCTTAAAAATTACATTAAATTTAATGAATGGAGATTCGACTCACTAACATGAACAAGTACAGCTACGTTTCATAATTGTAAATAACTCTTTTCATTTGACTTTAAATATCATCGACCATCTGATGTGAAATAAGATTATTAGCAGAGATTTCTTAAAGTCGTTTAAACATCAAAATTGACTTGAATTAGATAATTATACTTTCGTTTCCATTTGCTGGTGCCATGAATTTAAGATTCAACATTAACCTTAATCACCTTACAATTTAGATCAGGAACATATTAATCAACATACTGACATCAAACTCTCTTGTATTCTCTTTCTCAACGGATATTAGATTTACGGACGTGGTTAAACACCACATTGAAACAAATTAAATATCTATTTCTGTCAACCTTTAAAGACGAGATGAAAAAACAGCTTGAACCAAATTTTAGCTGCGAGAATAATAAGTCAAAGCGATAGCTCTTGGTTATCTCCAGCTATTTTCGTAAAAAGCTCTACGTAAACGATTCTGCGTGTAGATTAACACGACAATGAACAGTGAAACTATTAGAACGAGAACGAGTTTATTCTTCTATCTGTTGCTTCAATATTAGAACAGCCTCAATGTAATCTATTTTTTTAACCGTACATTTAAAATTGAGGGAATGGTATGTGCCCTTCGACGAAATTTAAAGGCTTAAGAATGCTTTTACACTAGACCTGGTATGCCAAAGATATATTCAACGTCATATCGTTCGGCCTCACAAACGCCTCAGCAATATTTCAGATGATAATGTACAAAATGATGCATGGAGATAATGTTTGTTTATGCTATTTGGATGAAGTCTAAATTTATGCTGATTTACTCGAAAAACACAGTCATGTTCTCTAATAAGTCTTTAAAAATTTCAAAAATATAATATTAATTTGAACAAAGATAAATGTCGATTTTGTATTCATGAAATATCTTATATATGATTAAAAATTTCTGAAAACTCGATAAGACCGAATAAGTAAGACGTGGAAGCTATTAAAAACTTGACTATACCTAATGATATCAAAAAATTGTCATCCTTTTTAGGCGCAGTTAAAATATTATCCTCTTTATCTAGAATTTCGCTCACATCACAGAACCTTCATATAAACTTTTAAAATGAGGTATTCTGTATAATTTAGATGCGATATGAAATGAATCATTTACAAAACGTATAAATTTGATGAAAAATTTACCCTCACATGGAATTCCGAACATACTAAAATCATTTGAACTCTCAACAGACGATGCTAATAAGGCAAATGGTGCCCGTCTATGCCAAAATATTAACAGTATGGACGTTTCCACACAGTTTATAAGCTAGTTTTTAAGCAGAGATAAGAGAAATTATTCAACAATTTTAGAAAGGGATGTTGAATAGTCTGGAAAACCAAAAAGTTTAGGGGCGATCTGAAATATTAAAAAATTAACTTATTAAACTATCACAATCCTATAACCTTTTGGAAATCTTCCAAAAACGTAAGATGTAGAAGGACGAGATTGCCTGTAAATGTTAAAGACAATGATTATGAAATTATATTTATTCCTGGAGATAAAAATATTTTCGCCAATCCAGAATAATGTTCGTTAATAACTATTGATTTCGATCCTTTTGCAAATATAAAGGAGCAATAGGAAGAATCCATCCTAGAAATCATTCGAGAATGGATTAAAACTAATTAAAGATATTCTATTGGAACTTACGAGTTTGTTTAATGCTTTCTATGTTATTATTAACGAAATAAAAGTCTTCTAATCGTGCAAAACACAATGTAATTCTAAATTTTTGCATAGGTTCACTGTGATATACTGTCCTATTCCAGTAAAGATAAAACATTTAACTACTTGAGCACTCGATTACACTGGAAAAACATGAAAAGGACATTTCCAATTGGATCGGTAAATAAGAAGTCTGTAATGTTAATAAGTGTTAGAGCTACACTCATCGATCAGATCTGATAGTATTTGAATGCGGTTAGAGGTTTTCAAGATGACTTATAGATTTAAAAATATTTCTCAACAATATATTGTTCGATAATAAATACATTATCAATGCTACTGAAGCATTCATAAAATGGGTTGAGGCGAAGACCATTATGTCAGAAACAATATAGAGAAGCTGCAAAATTTATGATGTATATCAAAGTGTACAGATTCGGTCTCCTTAGTCAAATATATACGGATCAAGGCACTCAGTTATAGTCTTTTCTTGTAAATAATCTTTGCCCCTTTCTAGGAATTAAAAAAACAAGAAGTACTCAATTTCAATCAATTATAAACATGCAGGTAGAAATGGTCGAACAGGACCATTTAAGAAACACTTGACAAATTTATATACGATGGATTTAAAAATTTATACGAATGTCTGCAATCAGTTGATGGTTCGATACTACGAGCGAAAAATGATTCTTTCTGTTATGCTCATTGCGTGTTATCCTCTGGCAAAGATATCAATGATTCAGTTAATATAACAAATGTTAAGCATGTAGAAACTTTCAAATTTCATATCTATTATTCAAAACCAATTCAAACAAATTATGAAAATGAAGAGATTGGAAATGTTTCTTTGACTGCAAATAAAACATAACATAAACATACTGCATTTCAAAAATTATTTAAAAAATTCTTTTATTCTCCCTGCGATAAGGTTTATCATAAAAATACTGAGAAAATTCAGTTATATTATGGGTTCGACGTTTAGTTTATTGTTAAACCTAAGGAAGAACGTATAAACTGTCTTATTTACAGTTGCATATATCGTGAACGAGTAAAGAGAGTTCTCTCTAATATTCCCATCCAGGGCGAAATAGCAAAAAGGAAACCACTAAAGTCCACCACAACAGAAAACCAATAATCAAAACGTCACAAATGTCTATGAAGAAAGCAAATAGAGTCGTGGCTAACTTTGAGAGGAAGAGTGGAATGTAGAATGACTTATAAATCACGCGCAGTAATGATTAGATTTATAATCTTGGTAAATAAAGAGGATTTCAACCATTGTAACTCACAAAAAATTCATTTTTATGTATATGAGGTAAGTAAACGTAAATATATCAGCAAAACAATGTTGATATCTCTACCATGAAATTATTTAAAAATTTTTCGAGGAATACGATAATGGCGTATGCAACCATTACATGGTTTGATCAAATTAACCCTGGTTTAATGTCTGAAGTTGGCAATATTAAAATTTTATTTATATCTTAATTCTCACTGACTTGTATAAACACATTTTTTGAAAAAATCTTTATCATACTCCTAATTATACAACTTTCGTTTAATTAACACTCTAAAAAATGAAAATTCACAATGCTTGAATTTACTGGCTTCAATGCTAAATTCATAACATTTTTTTAATTTTTAACCAAATTAACACGAAAATTATCTTCATATATCTCTCACATACGTTCTCAAACCAAAAAGTCTTCTCTCTAACATATGAAAGAGCTTTAATTTATTTCCATTCATTAAATTTTTAACCTGAAGTTTAACGCTAATCTACTATGTCATGAAAATGACTTAAAATCAACATTAATACAAGACTAATGTAAAATGTGTTATACATCTTCTCAAATAAACATTTCAAAAATTGAAAATTCTGATCTTTTTATAACTTCATATTTTATGGAAAATGAATAAATGTATCATCTGTGAATATCACTAAATTTAATTTTACAAATGAAAAAACGTTTAATAATAAATACTTTATTCTTGTCATTATTAATGGTTTTAACATTTTTTTAAATAAAATATAATTTTTATCCCAAAAATTTTATTCTATGAATGCTTTGAGGACTTTATATTATCGTTATATCCCAAATAAAATTTATCGTATTTTGATCCAATGAAATCTATATTATTTTTCCTCAATAAAATATCGTAATGAGTCAAACTCAAGATTTTTTTTTTCAAATATTATTTTAACATAGTATTTTATTTTTATGTTAAAGGTGTTCATTTAATAAGCTCCAACATATTATTTTTTTTTAAAATATCTTGTTATATTCAGATTTGATGTGATTTAACTCTTCTGTACATTAAGAAAATAAGATTTATATCTCTCCATTAAAAATTTTAAGTTTAATTTTTATTTGATTTATTTTCTTTTTTTTTAATTTCGGTTGATATAAAACTAAAAAGTTTCATATTAATTTATCATATAATTCATCGTTACAACTGCTTAAAAAGATGATGTCTAATTTAACGCAAATTTTGTTCATCATTTAAGGATGATTTTTGTTGCAATGCATTGATGAATATAACCTTTCAGAACGCCATAAGAATGATGTTTATATCTATTTTACGCTATTAGGTTAACCATACTATGTTTCTCCGTTCAGCGCATTTAACATTTTCTGCACCTTTAAAAGAACAGAAACATTGGAATTTTAATGTCCTTTTATCTAATTAGGAGATAAAAAGTTACACTTATGATAAAATTAATTTTTCAATTTCAATTCATGATAGATATCATCTAAGAATGGTTGCTTAATAAATGATCAAACATCTAAAACAAATTTTCTTTATTTGAGTAATAAGATCAGAAAATTTATAATAGTCACTAGCTTTATTCCAAATTTTAATTTATTTTTATATAATTGTTGATAAATCTATTGATATTTTCAATATTTTTTCAATCAGCTGAATTTAATGTTAGTTTTACATGTCTTTGCACAATTACGAATATAAGCTTTTTAAACAGATTAAATAATTTCTTTTGTATTTAGTGTTTGACAAGTGAAGTAATAAAAAGGATTTATCAAAACGATATTTATTTAATTTTAATTGAGATTCCCTTTTTAATTTTTGTATTCAATGATGTTTTGTGAACAACAGTTGATGTCAGAAATTTCCCCACAACACCTTTTTATTCAAGAATGCATCAAATTTATATGGTATCATTCATATTTTATTTACCCTGAGTTGTAAAGGTTAGATATGGCACTTATTTTCTTTGCAATCATTAACCATTAAAATTGATAAATATACTGCTGCTTATTACGTTTTTATTTCTGAGATCAACTAACATACTTACATATGTATCAAATATAACTGTTTTTATGACTAAAACATAGAGTTGGATATTAGACGACTTCAAAATACTTAAAAATTTAACAACTCGTTTATTGTAGAAGTTTAATAAAATCTATATTTTGTCAGCATTACGAATGATAATTTTATGTTGAAAAGCTAAATATCCATTTTAATATTTTCTATAATCTTCGGTGAGTGTATAGACAATTTCAATTTTTATAAAATGGTCAAAATAAAAATAATATCATATGTTATTCGTAGTACAATTCATGGATAAAATACTTCACATAAAAATATATGTTCAATTAAAATCATGCTAACAACATGTATATATATTTAGTGAAAGATCTATTTGAAATTGATTTAACATTCAACTGAGCTTAAATGGTCTAATTTATTAAAATATGACTTATTAAACTGTCATTCTCAGTTTTTATTTGAATGAAATCTAAATTTCAATGATTCTATTTATTTAAGCTGCTTTTGAAGTGCTATAACGAAATCATATATGGACAAATTCAACGAATAATAGTAGATTAAAATATAAACATAAATTAAATTTTTATGTATAAAATAATGAAAAATAAATAAATGAAATTGAAACATTCGAAGAGATTATTTTATAATATCACAGTAAAAAGTAGATTTATGTTTCAAATTTATTAGATATTTCTCAATAAGATAAATTTTCAGAATATTTTTTTTTAAATACCGAAAAAATCATGGATATAGCCAAAACATAAAATTACTCAACCGATTATTTGAAGATACGAATATATCTATATTTATATTGTGAATGAAAAATCTAAATAAATTCACAAAAATTTATACATTGGTAAAGACACAAATAATCTTTATAAAAAACATTTTTATTTTAAATATGAGAAGTGGCTTATCATTAACTTTTTATCTGCCTTCGCTCAAAGAAAAAATTATTTCATTTAAATGGAAATTGAAATTTAAGTATATATCGCTTATCAATTGTATGTTATTTTTAAATGACAAACAATAATGATTAATTTTTATAATTTATGAAATTTATCCTTTGATAAATTTATAATGAGAGGTACGTCATATTAAGCTCAATTGTTATTAACGGATCTTATAACTTAACAGATAATTTTATTTTCGTTAAATTTAAATCTGATATATAATTATAGAATAATTAATAATCGTTAACTAACAAGTGAATTTTATCTCGATGCCAATAGCAAACGTTTAATTTTAGTAGAGACTACAAACTTATGCAAACAGGAAAAATTCCAAAAATTACATTTGCAGATGTAATAAGAAGCGACTCTTAATATTTTGATACAATCGCAATTGCGAATGGATGGAGAGTAGCCTCAATCCTCCATTTTTCTTACCTGCCATTCTACGATGATCTTTTGAGCTATACTAGTCACCTGCTTAAAAGACACCGCAGACAGAGAAGTCGCTCACTCAAACCAGGGATTTGATTTCAATGAAACTAGGAATAAATAAAAACCCTTAGAAGCATCTCAAATCATTTTCGACAAAGATATCTACATCACCAAAAAATCTGCGACATTACAAGGGAAAAATGAAACTCCTAACAACGAGTATGAAATCATTAGGGAAGCAGGAAGTAGTTTCATGACAGGAAGACATCCTTCAATCGATCCTTGGCTGCAGCTAATCATCTCAAAATTTTTGGAGATATGACTCTTCCTGAACGCTGTTCTAAGGTATAGATTCTTAATCTTGAAAAAGGTTCATACAAGATCAGTAACTCAGAACGAATGCCATCTGTTAGAAGGACGCCAGAAGGAACCAGAATACTTTGGAGGATTAACTTGCTATTTTATAGCTGTTTCAGCTGATTGATCTTTACAGAAGACATAATACTGATGCACAGAGATCATGCTGTAAATGTGTAGTAAAGGTCACTCAGTTAATGATTGTCTACATGATTAGTTATTTAAGTCATCTGCAAGAGAGAGGAACTTTACTTTTACGTTCTCAATTATCAAGAAATAATAAAAATTATCTCCCAAAATTTTACTCCTTTTCTCTAAATTACCTCAGTGCTAAGCTATAAATAAGACGTTTCTGTTGAAGATTCGCTCAAAATCAAGGCTTTAGTAGAACACAGGATCGATCATGCGTATAATAATGAATCAGAACTATCTGCTTAAAATGCATGAAATCAGGTTAACACATGCAAATATGCTCAATTTCACTGTAGTCTGATAAATATAGTTTGAGATAAGTCATCTTCCATATCAAATTGTTCAGGGCGCTGATACTAAATGAATGTAACTTTTATGAATGGAATAAGTAGCCTGAATGATATTAAGACGTTACTTAATGACCAGAAACTATTTAATTGTCGACATTTATCGTACTGGTATAAAGCTAACTAACACTAAAAGGCAAAGCTAATTCCTAAATATCTGATAAAATAATAACATAATTCCATCTATCGTCGAAACCTTCAATGAAGTTGTTTTCTCAATCTGATAATTATGTATTCACAAAACCTTTTAAACAGAATCACCACTTATGATGCCATTCCTCAATGCTCAAGAACTCATCGAGTCTTCTTAAGTTCAAAAATCAAAATAAAGACTCATACAGAATAAAGATGGAAAATTGGAATCATAAAGCAATAAATAGTAAACAGTGTTCATCCATTGTCACTGCAAAAAGAAAGAAGGATCAAATCGATATTTTTGACTTTTGAATTAAGCAAGGTCACCAAGAAAGATCAAGATTCTGCAGCTTAGAGATAGTATTAAGACAAACTACATTGTGAGTTATTTTTCGATACGGGATTTAAAATATATGGTATTTGATTGACAAAAAGTAATGCATATGAAAATAAAGAGATAAGGCGTTTTATCCATACCTAGAAGGAGTTTTATCGAATTTAATATGCTACAGTTTGGTTTATGTTTCGTAGTTTTTTAAACATCATTTATAGTTTATTCCGTGAATCGAAATAAATGTTGTTGTGGCATTTTCTGACAATATAAAATTCATTCATTCATCTTATAACAACATAAAAGGATATTTCCACCATTAATAAGTGAAGAATAGCTTGTTTTAAACAAAAATGGCTTTTTAATGTCGAATCCGTGAAATACATATAGTTTATAATTTCTAAAAATGAAATCTCCTGATCTCAGCTACGTAAAGGCATTGTCGATTGAAGACCGATTAAAATTTATCCGAACATAGATCATCCAATTGTATCTGCAATTTTATTAAATATAAGTCACAAATCAAACAGACATAACTGCACCACTAATTAAGCTATTATCAAAGGCTTTAGATTGGTTTAGGTCAATATAATCTCGACGGCCCTTCGAGCATTTTTTATTTGTTCTTATGCAATGTCCTCAATCAATAACCCTTACGTTCATGAAAAATTTTATCCTACTTGCAACGCGTTAGACAAAGCATTTTTGGCGTGTTGTCAAAATATGTAGAGCGAGCTTGCTCCTATTAATTTGCAGCCAAGGGCTTAATTCGTTTTATATAGAGACGCTACTGTTAAAAGGAACTTTTTGCTATACTGAATATGCCGAAAATTCAGACAATATCTTCTGGGTAGAATATTTTGATATGGATCACAACCCAGCTGCTCAGTATCAAGCAGATTAGAGACCTTAGGAGCAGAGAACAAGATAGATCCTTCGAGTTCAAGAGTATGATCATTTAATAGAAATATAAAAAGGGTCTAAATATGACAGCTTTCGAGTTATCAAGGTCAATCAGCATTAATAGAATTTATTCCTAATAATGATTTCACTGAAAATCAAAAATGTCATAAGACATAAAAATAATCGTGGACATTCTAAATCACAAAAATCGACTTCAGATATTCAAGAAAATTCGTTTGATCTGAAACATTTAAATTATGGAATTAACTAATTGAATAATTACACTGTATAATCAGACATAAAATGTACAAAAACCAATTATACATCAAGTCATGATTAACTAAACTCTTTCATTCGTTAACGATGAACTCTTATAAAACATGAAAAAATTAATAAATAAATTTTGTTAAAAATCACTGATTATGACCCGAAATAGACAATGAAGTATGAAAATTTTATAAGTAATTTAATTATCGAAATGATCGAAATCAAAATGGAAAATTTCAGACATCGAGTTAAACTGGTTCCTATGTAGTCAAACATAATTTTATGCGCTGTTGGAAGTAGATTTTATTGAGACCATTACAATCTAGTTCTAATGGTAATCGTTATATAATCGTTTACGTGGACCATTTATCTATCTGTGTTGAGTTGAAAGCCTTTCCGAATCACTCAGCTGAAATAGTAGACACAGCATTCTTTTATCTGGTCATTTAAATATTGAGTGTTTCAGAGCAAATTCATTGAGATCATGGACCGCTTTGGAATCCAGGTATATTTGAAAACCTCTGCAAATTCATAGGTACACACATTTCTAGGACAATTGAAATATCATCCTTAGTTTAACGGTCATGTGGAAAAGTTTAAAAAGAAAATCAAGGAACGCATAAGATGTTGCTTTGATAATGTTTATAGCTTTGATTACAATACTTTTTGCACTTCATGTCATTGCAAGTTGTAAATGGAAGAACAACTGGCTATTCTTCATAAAAATATCTTTCAGCAAAAGCGTCATTATGAAAATCTACTAAATAATTCCGTGATATCTCTACGATTTAAAAATAAAAGAAGACAATGATTATGTAATAAACATGAGAGAGAAACTAAATAGAAAACATGAGCCGACGAAACATACACAGAAGAACAAAATAAATATCTTTCAAATACTAAAATAAATAAATAACTGAAAATTCTGTGCTTAGGACCAGTATTTGTTAAAAACACCCAGCATGGTAAAACTCGAATCGTAATTTGATGGATCTTTCAAGATCATTTATATCAAGCATCCAGTTTATGAGCTAGTTGACGTTTACAATCAAAAGAAGAAAATAACATTTCATTTCAACAGAATGTACATATGTCAAAACCATGATAACAAGGTGTCAGTAAAATGGAAGCCTACTCCAGAAATGTGAAGATTTCGTATCAAATAGAATCATGGTTTTCCAACATCACTTCCGGACGAGGGTTGTATGTATCATCGTTCATTATCGTTTACTCAGGAGACTGATTATCTTACTTTCAGAAGAAAACGCTAAAATTATATTAAAGAATTTGAGAGTTTATATAACAAGCAATTAAACATATAAAATCTTCAAGAAATGTTAACTTAGATTATAAAGCATTGAATTCTCATGTTTTTTCTCAATTAATCCCTCAATTATTCGTCGATATAAATCGTGTTTAATCATGCCAAATTTTCTGGACCTAAAAATATTAACGCTTTAATGACGTCATAAATTTGACATGAATAAATTTATGATTTACGTAAATACGTATAAACAGACTTTTATGAGACGTAAATTAATTCGCAACATTATCTAAATATGTCGCAAAATTTATATAAAATTTAAGTTGAGAAGAGAAGATATTTAAAAAAATTCTGAATGAAATTATTCAATGTGTTAGATTTCAATTCCATAATTGAAGATACATCTTAACTATATTTTTTTTAGCAAAATTTAATCGATCTTTTCAAAAATTGTTCAATTTCATATATTTCGAAGAGTTCCATTCGAATATTAATTCTCAGGTTGTTAATATAAGAAATAACTTATTATACAGAATATATTTATTCGGCGTTCCATTTTCAAGTGTAAAATAGAAATCGGATTTTTCAAAATCTGAAAACTCAGATTGTTTGACGATTTTATTTAATTCATCAGGTTTAGTTAATCCACGATATTTTTAGTGGAAACATAGAAACATTATAATTACAAATTCTGTTTTTATTGAATTAAGCAAACAAAAATTATGAAATCTTTTAAAATTATTTCAATAAAACATAATAATTTTCATGTCATTTATTAGAGATTGCGCAAACATAATATTCTCGACTATCATTGATATACTTGTGATTTAATTCTTTACATGAATAAATTCGAGTGTCATGAATATTTTTTAACTTATAGAAAACAGAGCAGATGTTTCCGTTTAAAAAACTTTCACATATACCATTCTTAAAAAGAATAAATCAATTTAAATTGTCTTCATTAGTATTAAGATGTCTGGGAGTGTTTTAGGGAATCTTATAAAAAATACATACAAAGTAGTATCTTTTGAACGCTCTTCTTATCTATTTAACTTTATAAACAGAATAATTATTTAAAATGGTGTATAAATTTTAATTCTATGAAAATCTAATTCATTTATTTATAACTAAAGTTTCACATTATAATACAGATTTAGGATCAGCTTCACATAGTGAAGAAACATACAGTTCACATTTTACAATATCAAGATTATTCAATCTATAAACAGTAGGTAATTTTTAACAATAATTATCATATAACATAATTAAACATACAAAAGTTAAATATTTGAAGAAAATTAGACTATTTCGAAAGATAGTACGTGATATTTTTATTTGAATTTTCTTATTCAAATATATAAATAAACTGCAAACAAAATATGATGTTTAAAAATAGCATGTTAGTATTTCATATCATAAAACACCTAAATGTAAAATTATCAATTATTAAGTTATAGCATGTTTATTGATCACTTCGAAAGGTTTTCGTTCGTAAAATCTAAAGAATGGAAATTTATTAAGAGCTAAGCCTACAGAATTTAAAATTTGTTTGATTGGCAACTAAACAATAAATTATTAATTTAAGTTGTCTTTCAAAATTATTTTAAATTAAATTGTTTTTAAATTTTAATTTTTTATTTTAAATTTTACTAAATTTTTTAATATTACAAACGTAAATCTCAATTATGTTTAAACTTAGAAAGTCATTAAAAACAGACATCACTAGTATTTACGAGCACAACATTTAATACACGATGTTTTCAATTGACATGAATATTTTTTTAGCTTTATTATCGATTTTTATTCAATCGATTATCATTTCACCTAAACTGGATGAACATATAAAAGAATGAAAATATTGGAAGATTTTATTTAAATGATCAATCTACTCAACATACCTTTAGAAGCAACCAAAATGTCAGATATGGCAACAAAGTAAAAACTGTTTAACAGTTAATCAGCCGATAAAAACGGAGAACGTATTTATCCTTCAAGTTTACAAGAATTAACCATTTCTAAAAAAAGAATTTCTTCTAGTTATAATTATATATTTCACAGAAATACTATAAAGAATCAGAAGAAGTTGCTGAAGCATATTTTAATTATAATCGTTCAATATTCAACTTTTTTTCAAGAAAAGTTTTCTAAACATGAAAATCCGCAATCTGAAAGGTCTCTAATATATAAAATACGATACAATCAGAGGAAAACACACAATCAAAATTTCGAACAAGCCAATGGGAATCGACTTTAGAATCTCAGAATTAGAGATGTCGCTGAAATCTAAATTATTACGTGAGTTAAAAAACATGAAAATAAGAATAGTCAATACCACGATCACGCGTGTATTATGATAATATTGATATTCTGATGGAGTTTTAACAAGACAGTGATTTTAGACATCTAAATCGTTTGGAGGTAAGGAGACCTTTAGTTAAAATGATAAATAAATTTGATCCTGAAAATTTTTCATTTATTTTATATCTTCGATCTCTGATGAACATGAAGTTAAATTTCTTCAGAATGTTTTACAAGATTTGAGTCTTTTAGCTCATTATGAAACCGATGCCTCACATAAGTACAGAAAGAAAATTAGTACAATACTACCAATAAAATTGATTGAAACCTTTCGAGAGTTTGAAGAAGTTATGCAAGATCTTCAAAGTCAAATAAAAATATCTATCAAAAATCCAAATAAAAACAATAGATATCATAATGCCGTTCTGGAATTAATGTCAAATCTGAGTCGTAAAACTTTCCCAGTATGTTTCATTTATTTAAAACAGGTTTGTCAAACCCTATTTCAAAGGAACGCGAGGAATCTCTTTCGATGCGGTGTACTCATTGATACTCTGTTCACTTATAAACATAAAAATTTTCGTTGCGATGGGAATAGTATTTTCAATCTTTTTATTTGAGAATTCAGTCAAATATCATGTATTTAAAATACATAAAAGAATGGTAACGATGAATCAAAGACGGCAATGAATTCGTTATTTGACTTATAAGAAAAATAATTATATTTTATTTGAATAACTGGTTTAAATTTACATATTTTAGTTGAAAATATTACATATAGGAATATTTTAAGTTACTAAAGATTACAAATACACGCATATTCATCGATTCTTAAATCCATATTTATCAAATTTATTTTTTCTTAAAATCTTGCAAAATTTAACAATTTCTTTTTTCATTAAAAAAAGCTTTTATAATAAAATATATGAGATATTATATTTTTATGTGCCAAAATTTTTGAATTTTGAATGTGTATTATAAATGATAACGATCATGTTTTGTCGAACATATAATTTAACGTTTTACTCAGAGATAAATAATAAATTTGTATATTTCTGAATTTTAAAGAATTTTTTGTTTTCATCTGATTATAAATTTTAAAAACTAGTTTTTGTTTCGTTTAATTTCAAAAATTTATAACTCTTATCAATCAAAATTAGATTAATTTGTTTGATAAATTTATACCGATATTTATTTTGCAGTAATTTCATTTCTTAATTATAAAACTGTTGTCAACATATTTAAAAGTAATTTAAAGGATGATTTTGAGTTCTGTTAATATAAATTTAACGAAGAGATGATAAATTAAATTGATAAACGACACATTTTTCAATCCTTTAAGTATGTTTTAAAATAACTATGACGGATCTCGAAAGCATATCCATGAAATTTTTACGATGAAAATCTCTCAAAAGCGAGTTTATAAGTGGATACATAAATCAACATAATGTGGGTATTATAACATATCTCTGCCATAGCTTTATACTCGTAAGAATTAATCTTTCTTTTATATTTTTTAATTTATGAATATTGTAAAATTATTCTTTTTAGAACAAATTTCATCGTTTTACTTTTCTATTTTTCATTAAAAATCAATTTTGTAGAATTAACATATTATATTGACGAGAAAAATTATAAAGATCTCAATTTTATCTAACAAATAGATATATTTTATTTTTATAAAATTGAGAATTACATTTGAGATAAAAACATTAAAGGATTAAAATGAGTTTATCAATTTAAATATTTGAAAATAACGAAGTTATCAGGTATAATCCTTTAACTTCTTTGCATATGCTATCTTGATAACAATGAAAAAAAATATTTGAGATTGAGAAAACTAAGATAAATCTGTCTGTTTTTCACATATTCTCAATATTTTTGATTTGAAGTATAAATTAAAACTGCATATTTCAGTCGATTAAAATTTTAATCTTTGGTCAAATGTTAGACTGTTTCAAACCACAGAAGGCATTTTTGTTTTTTCATATATTATAACGAAAATATAAAAAATTTATTTGCAGTATCTATAAATTAACCTCTAAATAATATATTTAGAAAAAAACCTAACGATAGTATTATCAGCGCTTTCTGCATTCTTAAGCATATTGAATCAATTTTCGACAATTATTTAGACTCAGTTTTTTGATTGATATATAAATCTATAATTAAAGCGTGGATATGATCAGACAGCGTGACGGAAATTACATTTAAAGCATAAGTGGTATCAACTTGGTCATGATTAACTGATTAAAGATTAACCTTCCATTATGTTGATACATCATTAAATTATTTATTGATGGGACGAATAATGTTTTGAAACAAAACATCTCGTGGGGATTTATAAAATAATATTTCAATTATGCAATGTTCGAAAAATCAATGAATCGATATCGATATGAGAAAACACACAATTTGATTGAATAATAAATCAAATTATTCTAAATACATGGTATTGTCTCTTGAAGACAACTATCTAAATGTCATATATTAATAAAATGAGAGATATGTAAGAAAATAAATATCAGCAAAGTGATATAAGTAGCAAAATGGAACATGTATTTTTTAGCTATGAAAAAATTAAATTCAAAATTATTTTTTGATATTTCTATAAATTTTGAAAATGTTGTGTATTATGTTGAAATTTAAATAAACTACTTTTAGAATACTTTGACATAGGTATTCCGAATTTTTAAAGTTTTAAATTGAAATATATTTTATGTATTGATTTTCTAATATTACGTCAGCTCATTTTGACATATCAATTAAGACATAAGAAGATTTTTATGTATATGATGTATTTTTAAATGATGCAAAAATTACCATTTTCGGAGATTTTGAAAATAAGGAATTTTAAATGATGAAAATATTCTCATTGATAACTAAGAGACAAAATTCTTAAGATTGATTGAATCTTTTATTACCATATTCCTGATGAATTGTTATTCTTTATCAGAAAATATAAATTTTTTGAATACTGTTGGTCTATCAATTACTTCATTTTGTAAATAAAAAATTTTTGTTAATTAAATCATTAATTGAACGATAAAAGTTATAAAGAAAAAACATTACTATAAAAATAAAATGTTTAATTTCATATAAATTCAAAACGTTTAAAATTTAACTATAAAGTGATAAAATTACTTTAACATCAAAAAAATTGATATTTATTGTCCAAAATTGCAAAATGGTTTGTAAATAATTCATATTTATGAATTTTAAAGTATGTTTAAAAGTGTATGCTCAAACACTATTTTCAAATTTTATTGATTTAAATTTGATAGTTTTAAAACTATCAGTATTTTGAAAATTCACAAAAACATTATGAACATTATCTGAATTTATTTTAAGAAAGAAAATAAAATTATTTTCTGATATTATGATTTTGTCTGTAAAACAGAAATAAAAATCTGTATTTGATGTGAACGATCATTTCAAAATAAACTGAAAGTAAATAATCATTCGATGCAATAATTACAACACTAGGACATTCTTTAAATATTAAAAATAACTAGATATCAAATTTATAAAGACTGAACTCATATGTTTCATTTTAACATCAAACTAAACAATATTTTTCAGTTGGTAATTTTATAATTTAATTTATAAACTTTCTGAGAAAATTATATTTATTTCAATTTTACTTCATTTTATGAAGCCAAAACTATCACAAAGAAATAATATGAGTTGATTTTAAAATTTATACCATTTAAAATATAATAAAGTCTACACTTGAATAAGGATGAATAATCTCAAATATTTCTCATTGAAAAATTAATTATTATGAATTTTTATTTAACATATTTGAGTAATATAAAAATAAATCAATCAAACTGGTTATGTTTTAAACAAATTATCAATGAAATATGATGATTTTTTAAATTTAATATTTTTCTCAATTAGTTCAGAAAAAAGAGTTTTTAAATCATAGTTAAAGACTTGAAACAAATTCTAATATTTATCTTCTTGTATTAAGAAAAATTAATATTGTATTTTGTAATATTATAGACATAAAATAGTTAAATAAACAAAATAGATTTAAGTTAAGGTATATTTGAAGGCTCTTCTATTTTGAAATTTTAACAATCTACAATTATTTTTGAATCAAAGAAAATCATGAACACAATTTTGAACCATCTCTTCATTTCTACTTTCTACAAATTCGAATTTAGAAGATAAAAATTAACATCTTCAACTTTCCTAAGGATGTTGATAATCAAACAATATTTATTAAAAATAAATAAATTTTTAGTTTTAACAATTGAAATAAAATATTTATCAATTGTACATCAAAAATTAATTATAAAAACTCAAATATTTATTCAATTAATTTATTGATTAATATTATTTTAGTTTCACAGTTCGTTTGTTCATGAATGTATGAGTTTGAAATGTTTTTTCATTTCAAGATGACATCAAATTTTAGAAATCGCTTTATTCTAAAAAATGCTGAGCTAAATTAAAATGAGATCGTAACAATTTTAAAAAACGATGATTTATTATCTGATGCAGATAAAGATATATAATTAGAATTTATGCTGTAAATATCAACCATGATAATTGTTTAAACAGTAGAATTATCGTAAGTTAATTTGTACTAAACTGGTTTATCTTGAAAAAACGCCATTTGAATATTCATAAGTGAATCTAAAATTATTCTTTAAACCTAAAAACATCATTTTGAATGATACTTACCTTATTATGTTGTAGTTCAGTCAATGCTATTTTGATCAAATTGAAAAATTTTGCGATGTCATGATAAATTAAAAAGTTTTTATCAATCATTTTAAAATCGAAAATCAAGGCTTTGGTTAACTCATAATACTTTTCAAAGATTTTTGACAGATCATTTCATCTTCAATGTTAATTCATTTGTCTATGATGACAAGATGGCGTTCAAATTAGGTTTTATAGAAAATGGCAGAAACACATCTAAAATATCAACATAAATTTCAAGAATAAATCAAAATGGTGTTTTGAAGCAAAATATAACTCAAATCTTCAAAATATAAGATATTAAAATAATAATTTAGGGCTTTTTTAATGTTGAGATAATAAATCAGTCACTCATAAAGTCAACTTACATAAACTTTAGAACTAGATAAGAATTTGATTAATTTAAAATACTTTCAAAGTTAAGGAAAATAGAATATGAGGAATTGAAAAATTTACAATTAGCATACATACTGAAATTGGTGACCATCACGAATGATAAATTTTATCTAATCATATAGATATTCGAACAAATATCATATTGAAATTGTGTCAGTAATTTATTAAATTTAGACGTCAAAGTGAAATAATTCTGATATCGTAAAATTACACTTAGATAGCAAAACTATGGACTAGTAGATGTATAATTCAAATTATAAGAAAACTGAAAATTGTCCAGACGTTGAAAAGAATTAAAATAAAGAACACGTAAACATTTATCGGAAGGTATTCTTGACAAAATTGGAAACATATGATATCAAATAAAATCTTCCATTCATGTAGTTAAATCGATGATGATCGATAAAGTGATACATAAAACTCTTAAAAGTAAAAGAACCTAAATTTTAGTTTTCCAATTATATACAGAAATTTAGTTTTCTCTTTAAACTTTATAATATATCAAATATTTTATATGAATAATTAAATTATCATGTTTCAAAAAATACATATTTTCAGACAGATATGTTGTCAATAAATATTCTTCAATTTACATAAAATATCATGAACACATAATGTGTGAAATTAGTGAAAATAACTTATTTTTGCATACAATTTATAAAATACTCTGTGATGTCTTTATGAATCTACATTAATCTGCCTTTCATTTTATTTTTTGTGATTCATAATATTTAACGTACTTATTGAAGTTTATATTTTCCGTAATAACTCATCACTTAATGTTTTTAATTAGTTATATTGGACATTATTTGATTATTGAGAGGAATAATATTTAAAATTGTGATACCATAATCAAAATTAAATTTTTAATTTGATAAAAATTCTTTATACATCCATTTAAGATACAGTAGACATAGAAAATTTAATTCATAATGTCATATAATAATAATTATGTCTGTCATGTTACAAGAGAAATTTTGACGACAAAAATGATGCTATAATATGATCCAATCATAAAATTTGTTTACAGATATTTCCCATTTTACCAATTGAGATGAACAAAAATTTAAAATCTTAACCATTTTTATTGTTTAAATACAGAAAACTCAACAACAAAATACAAAGAAAAACCTCTTATAAATAGAAACCTACGATAAAGAGTTCAACCTTATAAACTGAGATTTTACCGATCTTCGGTTTATGTATATGTGATAAAATTCAATTATAAAATTTTTTATTTTATTTATTTAATGAGTTAAAAAGGTAAAATTAAAGTCTTGCTAGAAGCAGTTAGATTTATTATGAATAATTTAAGATTGACTGTTTAATATTCGAGAGAGTTTTGGTTTTCTTAAATTTTAAAACACAAAAATATAGCCGCTTTACGAGTGAATTATTTTCAATAATGGATGCCTGACTTCATTCGCTGATTAGAATAAGGAAAGTACTTACAGATATTTATTAAAGAGAATTCTATGTATTAAAATACATCTGCCATTTCTGCTTTCTACTTTTTCAATTTACATCTCTACATCATCAGATATAATTCCAGATTTATTTGATCTCCAGATATTAAAGAAAAGTTGCACCCTCATTAATATTTTACACTTTCTTCCGCCAGTTAAAAAATAGTACATAACAAGCATTTGTTTCTTTGAATTCATTATATCTCTAATGTGTTTGGTATGAAATACGAATTGAATGATAATTTCCTTTTCATGAATAATAGTGTCAATAAAATCTTACAAATTAAATATTATTTATCAATATTAACTCATTCTGAAATTCACAACATCAATACAATATAATAACTCAAAAAATTCTGTCATTCTAAATTAAAATAACTTGATAACAGAATTTATTTACATTTATGAAATAAATGAATCATTAAAATCTTGAATCTTTTTTCATAACCATGAATATATATTTTGAGAACATTACATATAAAAGTCTTATTAGTTTTATTAACAATATTAAAGCATTTTTATGTTTTCATGAACATTTTAGAAAAGTTTCAATTTAAATATCATTTCGAGCGATGCAAGCTAAATGGAATTTTTTATCATAACAACTTTTTTGATCCTTAACTTTTCTTCAATGGTCACACAACTTCATCTTATCAATTAAACCTATCCTATCATTACTATGACAATATTACTCCTTGATCTTTCATTAAAGTTAAAAATTTTGTGATCAGTATAATAAAAATATCAAACTAAAACACATCAGGATTTTATGAATAGTGAGGTTCTTTTTATACAGAAACGGTAAGTACATAATAATGTTAAAGAAAAGTATAGCATATTTAGTATTTAAAAAACAAGAAAATTCATATAAAATAAAAAGTATACATGTTTTTTATATTTTTCTGAAAATCTTCTTTGAAATAATTTATTGATGAATTGATAAAAATTTCCTTTTATGATTTCAAGTAATATCCATGTTTTATTCTATATACTTTCTAAACACTCACAATCAATGAAAGAATATTGTACTTTAAATATATTATGTGAATTTTTATCTTGTCTTCATTCGTAAAAGTATGGTTATTTCATTTTGGTGAAATCCAAAATAAAATGGATTTCAATCATTGAAACTCTAAAAATTGCGAGAACGTTAATATATATGGCGTAATTAACACATATATTAACAATAAAATCGTTTTGATATCCTGACACTGAAATTTTTAAAGAATTATTCGAGAAATAGGAATTCGGCATATGCAACCATTACATTGTTTGATGAAATTAATCCTGGTTTAATTAGTCTGAAGATGGCAAGATTAAAATTTTCTAATATCTTAATTCTCACTGACTTGTGTTTACACATTATTGGAAAATAGCTATTCCTCATGTTCCTAACTATACAACTATCAATATAATTAACATTATCCATAAATAAAAATTGCTATGATTGAATTGACTGTCTTCAAAACTAAATTCATAAAATTTTGTAATTTCTTAACCAATTAGCACGAAAAATTATCTTCATATCTCACATATGTTCTCAACCCAAAAGTCTACTCTCTAACATATGAAGAGCTTTAAATTATTTCCATTCATCAATTTTTAAAATGAAGTTAAATTCCAATATATATGCTCACATAACATGTAACTGAAAATCAAAATTAAATCAATAGATTAATGTATCTTGTGAAATATATCTACTCATATAATTTTTAAAAATTGAAAATTCTCATCTAATTTATAACTTCATCTTTATGGAAAATAAATAATGTATTTCTCAGTGAATATATCAAATTTAATTTTTCAAATGAAAACGTATTAAACTAATTATACTCATTCTATCATTATTGTTGGTTGAACCTTTTTTAAATACATATATTTTATCTAAAAATTTCTTTTATGAAAGCTTTGAGGACTTATTATTATCGTTAAATCCCAAACAAACTTCATCGTACTTTGATCCAAATAAATCTATATTGTTTCCCCTCAATAAAATATCGTTGTGAATCAAGCTAATGATTTTTATTTGCAAATATTTTGTGAATCATATTTAACTTTAATGTTAAGACGTTCATTTAATAAGCTCTTACATCATGTTTGCTATTTATTAAAATCGTGTTATATTCAGATTTGTGTCGATTTAACTCTTCAGTATATACATAAAATAAATAAAATTTATATCTCAATGATAAATATGTAGTCTTTTTGATTTATTATCTTGTTTCATTTCGGATAATATAAAAAGTAAACAGTTACATTTTCACTTAAAGTATAATCCATCGTTACAACTGCTTAATAGGATTGTCTAAATTAACACAAATTTTGTTTTTCATTTTAAAGATTTTTCTGAAATGCATCGATGTATATAACCTATCAGAACGTCTGTATAATAATGTATTTGTCTATTTTACGCAATTAGGTTAAGGGCTATCCTTCTATGTTTCCCCGTTCCTCATTGAGACACTTTCGGGACATTTACTTTGAACAAAACATTGAATTTGTAATGTCAATCTCTAAATTAGGAGATAAAAATATAAAATTTCGATAAAATTTTTATTAAAAACATTATGATCGAATTTATTGAAGAATCGTGAGATAATAAATGATGAAACATAAAACTGATTTGTTTTTTTTATTTATAAGTTAAGAAAATTAATAACATTCACTGACATCATTCGAAATTTTTGTTTATTTGAGATATTTAATAAATCTGTTGATATTTTTCAATTAGTTGAACTTAATGTTAGCTTACTAGGATCACTGCACTATTACGATTATAAGCTATCTTAAAAGATTAAATAATTGCTTTCTGTATCTGATGTATGACGATTGTGAAGTAATAATAAGGATCTATCAATTCGATGTTTATAATTTAATTGAAATTTTCCTTTTTAATTATTGTATAAAACGATGTTATGTTGACAACCGTTGATTTTCAGAAATTTCCCATTAACACTTTTATTTAAGGTAATTTATCGAATTTATATTCTGTAATTAATATTTGATTTACTCTGAGTTTTAAATGCTATATTTTGGCACTTATTTTTTTGCAATCATTAACCATTTAAACGATAAATGTTCTGCTGCATATTACGTATTTATTTTAGATCAATTAACATATAAATAAGTATGAATATGAGTGTTTTTCGACTAATACACAGAGAAGGATATTAGAAGACTTCAAAATACTTAAAAATTAAACATCTAATTTAATTGAAGAATTTTTAATAAAATCGATATTATGTGAGCAAGACGAATGTTATTTTTATGAGAAGAGTATTTATCCATTTGTAGGTTTTCTTTTATTTAGGTGAGGTATTGACAATTTCAATTTTATTCAACAGTAACAGTACAAAATAACAAAGATCATATGTAATTCGTGATTCAATTCAAGGTAAAATAGTTCACATAAAAATACATGTTCATTTAAAATCACGGTCAACAACTTTGATATATTGTTGTGAAATATCTATTTGAATTGATTTAAAATTCAAATGAGCTTAAATGTTTGAATTTATAAAAATATGGGTTTTAAAATATCATTGTCAGTTTTATAATGAATGAAATATAAATTTGTGCTTTGTTATATTTATTTCTGCTCATTCGATCAGCTCTAATAAAATCATATATGGATAAATTAAACGAAAAGTAGATACAAACAAAATTTAAATTATCAGTTTCTATGAAGAAGATAGAACAAAATCAAAATGGAATTGAAAAATTCGCATGATTATTTTATAATATCACAGTTAAAATTAGACAGTTATGTCGCAAACTGGCGAGATATTTCTCAATAAGATAAATTTTCAGATATTTTTTCCTAGAGTACTTCAAAAATAATGGATATAGCAAAAACATAAAATTATTCAATCGATCATTTGAATATACGAATATATCTAGATTTTTATTTTGATTAAAAAACCTAAATTCTATATTTAAATTTTTTAAAATTGGATAAGACACAAATAATTTATAATAAAAATAATGTTTTTATTTATAGATTATAAGAGGTTCGATCATTTCTTTATTCCCCTTTGCTTCAAAAAATTATTTCAATTAAATGGACAATGGAGATAATGAAGTATATATTTCTTATCATCAATATGTTAATTTTAAATTTTCAGTAAGTAATTGATGAATTTTTTCGCAATTTATAACGATTTTTATCCTTTGTTAAATATTATCCATTGTGAGGTACGTCAATAATTTGCTTAGTCAGATAATTAACTGAATCTTATAACTCACAGAAATTCTCTGTTTTAATTTCGTAAAATTTATATCTTTGATATATTATTGTAAGATAATTAATAATCGCCCACAAACGTGACTTATTATCTTGATGTCAAAAGCAAACTCATAATTTTGGTGGACTACAACCTTATGCAAACAGTAAAAATTCCAACAATTACATTTGGCAGATATAATGAAGTGGCTCTTAGGTTTTGATACAATCGCTTTTGAATATGGATGGACCGTTAGCGTCAATCATTCAACTTATCTTCCTATTTTGAAGGTGAGCTTTTTGAGCAATAGACTTAAACTGCTTTCAAGACACTGAAGACAGCAAAGTAGCTCATACAAACCAGGGATTGTATTTAAAAGCAACTAGGAAAAATGTTTAAACTTAGAGGCCTCTCAAATCTTTTTCAACAAATTTATATATACACCACACAAAATCTGCAACTTTGCACAGAATAAATGAACACACATAACAATGAGAGTTAAATCATTGAGGGAAGTATTGAGAAAATTTCTTGCCAGGAAAATCATCCTTCAATCTATTCCTCGATCTACATCTAGCAGATATAAAATATTTGGAGATATGACTCTTCGTGAACTCTGTTCTAAGGTATTTCTTCTATCTGAGTGAATTAAGGTTCATGCAAGATCAGTAACTCTGAGCCATACAAATTCCGTCTGTTAGACTGACGCACAAACAGGGAATCTAGAATACCTTCTAGGATAGTCTTATTTTGTCTATAGTTATGTTTCAGGTTAATTGAATCTTTCAAAAGACATAAATATAAATACAGAGAGATCATGTTGTAAATGTTTGGCAAAGTTACTCGAATAATGATAGTCTAGGATTGGTTATTTATGAATCTTCAAAAAGAGATTGATCGTAAACTTTTATATAAAATCACTCAGAAATAATTTAAATGATCTCCCAAAATTTTACTGTCTGTCTCTTTACTCAAGTGGTGAGTTTAACACTGAACACGTTTCTGTTGAAGATTAGCTCAATATTTATGACTTTAGCCAATACAAGGTCATGCGTATCAATTAAAGATCAGAAAAACATGTTACAAAATGCACAAACTCAGTCTACCACATCCATATTTGCTCAAATGTCACTATAGTTTTGATAATTATGTTTGGATAAGTTATCTTCTATATCAAATGTTAAGGTCAGGTATAAATTAATTTAAATTTTATATATGAATAAGCAGATAAATGATATATTTAGACGTTACATTATGATAAGAAATATAAATTATCGACATTTATAACCCTGGTAGAATGCTACCAAAAACGAAAATGCAAATTCATTTCCTAAATAACTGAAAAATAATCATACAATTCAATCTTTTGTCTAAAACCTTTATTAATTATTTGATTCAATATCTTATGATTATGTATTCACTGAACTTTAAACATAGAATCACCACTAATGATGGAAGCTAAAAGACCTCATCAATTCCTTAGTTCACAATCAAAATAAATTGCAGATTGAATAAATGTGGAGACGTGGAATACAAAAATCAAAAAATAGTTCAATTTGTTCCCCATTGTCACTGCAAATAAGAAAGAAGGATCAAATCGATATTTATAGACTTCCTGCAAATTAAGCGAGGTCACCAAAGAAAGATCAAGATTCGTCCAGCTTAGAGATAGTATTGACAAACTACATTGTGATCATATTTTTAATAATGGATTTAAAATATGGTGATTGACAAATAAGCAATCGGATGCAATTTAAAGAGATAACGTGTTTTATCCATACCTAGGAGTGAGTTTTTTCGAATTTAAATTTGCTAACGTTTGGTTTATGTACGTTCGTAGTTTTTTCAAATGCGTCACGTATAGTTTATCCGTGATCGAAATGTTGTTGTGAAATTTCTGACAATATCAAAATTATTCTTCATCTTATTAACACATCAAAAGGATATTTCCACAAGCATTAAAAAGTGAAGAATAGGCTTGTTTTTAAACATAATGGCTTTTAACATTGTCGAATCCTTGTAAATACATCAAATCTATAAATTTCTAAAAATGAAATCTCCTGATCTCAGCCACGTAAACGCAATTTGTCGATTAGAAGACCATAATAAAATTAATCCGAACTGAGATCATCCATTGGTTTCTTCAATTTTATTAAATATAAGTCACAAATCATGCAGACATAACTGCACGATTAATTAATTTATTATCAAATGCTCTAGATAGGTTTTGATCAAAATAATCTTGACTGCCCTTCGAGCATCTTTAATCTGTTCTTATGAGAATGACCTCAAATCAAAACTCTAATTTTCATGAAAAATTTTATCTTACTTGCAACGCGTCAGACAAAGCATTTTTGGCATGTTTGAAAATATTTAGAAAGCGAGCTTGCTCTCTTACATTTGCCAGCCAAGGGTTTTAATTAGTTTTATATAGCTACGCTACTGTTTAAAAGGAACATTTTTGCTACATAATAGATATGCGGAAATTCAGACAATATCTTCTATGGTATAATTATCTTTTGATTATGGATCACAACCCATGTACCTAGTATCAAGTAGATGAGAGACCTTAGGGCAGGAGAACAAGATAGATCCTCGAGTTCAAAAAGTATGATCATTTAATATAAATATATAAAAGTCCAAATATGTGACAGCTTTCGAGTTATCAAGTTCAATCAGCAAAATAGAATTTATTCCTAATAATGATTTCACTGAAAACCAAAAAAATGACATGAGACATAAAATAATCGTGGACATTCTAAATCACAAAATCGACCTTCAGATATTCAAGAAAATTCGTTTGATCGAAAAAATTTTATTTATGGAATTAACAATGAATAATAACACTCTGTATTATCAGAGATCAAAGAACAAAACCAGTTATGCCTAATGTCATGATTAACTCCATTCTATCTCTCGTTAACGATGAATTCTTATGAAACATGGGAAAAATAAATTAATAAATTTTTTTAAATCACTGATTCTGACCGGAAATAGACAATGACGTTTGAAAATTTTTCAGCAGTAATTTAATTTTCACGAATGATCGAAATCAAAATCCAAAAATTTCAGACATCGAGTTATGGTTCATATGTAGTTCAAAATATTTTATGAGCTGTTGGAAGTGATTTTATTGGACCATTACAATCTAGTTCTAATGGTAATCGTTATATCATTGTTTACGGACCATTTTATCTAACTGTGTTGAGTTGAAAGCCTTTCCGAATCAGTCAGCTGAAAAAGTAGTAACATCTTTCTTTATCTGGTCATTTGAAGATTTGAGTTCCAGAGCAAATTCATTGAGATCATGAGAACCGCGATGGAATCCGGTATATTTGTTAACCTCTACAAATTCATAGGTACTTACATTTCAGGACAATTGAATATCATCCTCAGTGTAACGGTTAAGTAGAACATTTCAAAAATAAAATCAAGGAATGCATAAGATGTTGCCTCGATGATGTTTATAGCTTTGATTAATATATGTATTTCACTTCCATGTCATCGCGTGTTGTAAATGGAACAACAACTGGCTTTTCTTCATGCTGAATATCTTTTAGCAAAAGCGTCAAAATGCAAATCGACAAAATGATTCCGTGACGTCACATCGATTCAAGAATTAAAGAAGAAACTGATTAATGTTAAAATGAGAGAAACTAAACAGAAAACACGAGCAGACGAAACGTACACAAAAGAACAAAATATATATATCTGAAAATACTAAAATAAATAAATAACCTGAAATATTCTGTGCTTTATGACCATGTACTCATAAAAAACACCTGGGCTTGGTAAACTCGAATCGTAATTTGATGGATCTTTCAAGATCATTTATATCAAGCATCCAGTTTATGAGCTAGTTAACGTTTACAATCAAAAGAAGAAAATAATATTTCAGTTCAACAGAATGTATATATGTCAAAACCCTGATACAAGTGTCATTATAATAGAAGCCTACTCCCAGAAATGTGAAGAATTCGTTATCAAATAGAATTATGTGGTTTCCACCATCACTTCCAGACGAGGGGTATATCATCGTTCATTATCGTTACATCAGGAGACTGATTATCTTTATGTCAGAAACAAACGCTATAATTATATTAAAGAATTTAAGAGAATAAATAACAATCGATATGACTTTAAAATAATCGAGAAATGTTACTTAGATTAAAAAGCATTTAATTCCTGATGTGTTTTCTCAATTAATCTTAAATGATTCGTTGATATAAATAATGTTTAATCTTGTCAAATTTTCTGGACCTTAAAATATAAAGATTTAATGACGTCATAAATTTGACAATGAATATACGATTTACCTAAATACGTAAAAACAGATTTTTTAGATATACATTAATTCGCAACATTATCTAAATATATCGCAAAATTTATAAAAATTTTTTAAGGTTGAGAAAATGAGAAGAGATATTAAAAAATTCTGAGAAGAAATTATTAATGTGTTAGATTTCCATATTTTGAAGATACATCTCAACTATGTTATTTTAAGCAAAATTTAATCTATCTTTTTCACAAAATTGTTCAATTTCATATATTTCGAAGAGTACCATTCGAATATTAATTCTCAGGTTGTTAATATAATAACATATTATACACTGGAATATATTTATTCAATGTCTTATTTTCAATATGTAAAATAGAAATAGGAGGTTTTTTCAAAAAGTCTGAAAACTCAGATTGAAGTTTTATAGTTAATTCATCAGGTTGGTTTATGCAATATATTTTTAGTCGGAAACATAAAAACATTATAATTACAAATTCTGTTTTATTGAAATAAGGGCAAACAAAACTTATGAAATATAATTAAAAAATTATTTCAATAAAACATAATGTGAATATTCATGTCATTTATTAGAGATTGCGCAATCATAAAATTCGCCGCTATCATTGATATACTTGTGATTTAATTCTTAACATAAATTAAATTTTGAGTGTCATGAATATTTTTTAACTTATATAAAAAAGAGCAGATGTTTCCGTTGTAAAAAACTTTTCACATATACCATTCTTAAAAAGAATCCAAATCGATATAATTGCCTTCATTAGTATTTAGATGTGTCTGGGAGTGTTTTAGAGAATCTCACACAAAATAAATCTTCGTTGCTATCTTTGAACGCTTCTTATCTATTCTCTAACTTATAAACATGATAATTATTTGAAATGGTGATAAATTTTAATTCTATAAAAAATCTAATTCATTTATTTTTAACTGGAGTTTCACATTATAATGACAGTTTTCAAATCAACTTCACATGGTGAAGAAACTACGTTGTGCACATTTAAGAGAATTAAGATCATTCAATGGATAAACAGAAGGTAATGTTTTTTAACAATAATTATTATTACATAATTAAACATATTAAAGTTAAATGTGAAATCATAGTAAATGTCATTTGAAAAAAATTAGACTATTTCGAATGATAATACATGATATTTCATATAATTTCATTTTTCAAATATTCTTAATTACTGATTACAAAATATGATGTTTAGAAGAGCCAGTTTAGTATTTTATATCTTAAAACACCTTCAATGTAAAATATCAATTATTAATTAGATATAATATTTATTGATCACTCTGAATGGTTTGCAATCGTAATATCACAACATTGGAAATTTATTAAGAGCTAGGACTACAGCAAATTAAAATTTGTTTGATTGGCAAATAAAAAATAACTTGATAATTAATTTACGTTCATTTTTCATAGTTATTTTAATTTTTATTGGTTATTTTTAGATTTTAATATTATTATTAACATTAAAATTTTTACCAATTTTTAAATTTTACTGATCAATTTTTACAAATATATCAATAATACTAAATCTCATTATGTGAACTTAGAAAATCATTAAAAAAAAATCACGAGTATTACGAGCACGCCATTTTATACACGATATTTTCAATTAATATGAATATTTATTTGGCATTCTTATCGATTTTTATTCAATCGATTATCATTTCACCTAAACTGGATGAACATAAAAAGAATGAAAATATTGGAAGATTTTATTTAAATGATCAATCTACTCAACATCCTTTAGAAGCAACCACAATGTCAGACATGGCAATAAAAAGTGTAACTCCTGTTAAGAGTTTAACTGTTAATCAGCCGATAAAAACGGAGAACGATATGAATCCTTCAAGTTTACATGAAATAGACACCTTTCTAAAAAAGAATTTCCTCTAGTTATAATAAATTATATTTACAGAAATACAATAAGAATCAGAAGAAGTTGATGCAAGCATATTTGAATTATAATCGTTCAATATTCAACTTTTTTGCAAGAGAAAGTTTTCTAAACATTGAAAATCCGCCATCTGAAAGATCTCTAATGTATAAAATACGATACGATCGTAGGAAAACACAAAATCAAAAATTTCGAACAAGCCAGGGGAATCGACTTTAGAATCTCAAGAACTGTGGATGTCGCTGAAACCTAAATTATTACGTGAGTTAAAAAAACATGAAAATAAGAACAGTCAGCACCCAGGAGCGCGTGTATTTGATAATATTGGTTATTCTGATGTAGTTTTAACAGACAGTGATTTTAGACATATTAGTCAATGGAGGAGTGTCAGGAGACCTTTAGTTAAAATGATAAATAAATTTGATCCTGAAAATTTTTTCATTTATTTTATATCTTCTTTATCTGATGAACATGAAGTTAAATTTCTTCAGAATGTTTTACAAGATTTGAGTCTTTTAGCTCATTATGAAATCCGATGCCTCACATCAGTACAGAAAGAAAATTAGTTCAATACTACCAATAAAATTGATTGAAACCTTTCGAGAGTTTGACGAAGCAATGCAAAATCTCCAAAGTCAAATAAAAATATCTTCAAAAATAATGTCGAAACAATAGATATCATAATGCCGTTCTGGAACTCATGTCAAATCTGAGTCTTAAAACTTTTCCAGTTTGTTTCATTTATTTAAAACAGGTTTGTCAAACCATATTTCCGACCAACACGAAGAATCTTCTTCGATGTGCGGTACTCCTTGATTCTCTGTACCTTAAAAAACATAAAAAATTTTATATTGCGATGGGAATAGTATTTTCAATCTTTTATTTAAGATTTCAGTCAAACATCATATATTTAAAATACATGAAATAATGGTAAAGATAAAACAAAGACGGTGATGAATTCGTTATTTGACATTATAAAAAATTAATTTATATTTTATTTGAATAACCTGTTTAAATTTACATATTTTAGTTGAAAATATTCAACATATGGAATATTTTATTTTAAGTAAGATAACATATACGTGCATGTTCATTGATTCTTAAATCCATATTTATCAAATTTATTTTTCTTAAAATCTTGCAAATTTAACAATTTATTTTAAATTAAAAAAGCTTTTATAAAAAATATTAGAGATATTATATTTTTATATGCCAAAATTTTTGAATTTTGTATATGTATTATAAATTATAATGATCTTGTTTTGTCGAACATACAATTTAACGTTTTACTCAGAGATAAGTAATAAATTTGTATATTTCTGAATTTTGTAAATTTTTGTTTTCATGGGATTATAAATTTTAAAAGACTGGTTTTTGTTTCGTTTAATTTCAAAAATTTGTAACTCTTATCAATCAAAATTAGATTAATTTGTTGATAAATTTATACCGATATTTATTTTGCAGTAATTTCATTTCTTAATTATAAAACCGTTGTCCACATATTTAAAATGTAATTTAAAGGATGATTTTGAGTTCTGTTAATATAAATTTAAGGAAGAGATGATAGTTTTAATTACTTAAATACACATTTTTCAATCCTTTAAGTATTTTTTAAAATAACTATGACGGATCTCGATAGCATATCCATGAAATTTTTTCGAACAAAATCTCTCAAAAGCGAGTTTATAAGTGGATTCCTCAATCAACATTATTTGGTTATTATAACATACTTCTAACTTTGTAAGATTCTCGTTAGAATTAATCTTTCTACTTTATTTATTGATTTATGAATATTGTAAAATTATTATTTTTAGAATAAATTTCTACGTCTTACTTTTCTATTTTTCATTAAAAACAATTTTGAAGAATTAACATATTATATTGACGAGAAAACATCCCAAGATCTCAATTTATATACAAATAAATATTTTGTATTTTTTGATAAAAATTGAGAATTACATTTGAGATAAAAACATTAAAGGATTAAAATGAGTTTATCAATTTAAATATTTGAAAATAACGAAGTTATCAGGTATAATCCATTAACTTCTTTGCATATGCTAGCTTGATAACAGTGAAAAAAATAAATATTTGAGATTGAGGAAACTAAGATAAAGCTGTCTGTTTTTCACATATTCTCAATATTTTTGATTTGAAGTATACACTAAAACAGAATATTTCAGTCGATTAAAATTTTAATCTTTGGTCAAATGTTAGACTTTTTCAAACCACAGAAGGCATTTTTGTCTTTTCATATATTATTTCGAAAATAAAAAAATTTATTTGCAGTATCTCTAAATTAACCTCTAAATAATATATTTAGAAAAAACCAACGATAGTATTATGTGCGCTTTCTGCATTCTTAAGCATATTGAACCAATTTTCGATAATTATTTAGACTCAGTTTTTTGATTGATACATAAATCTGTAATTAAAGTGTGGATATGATCAGACAACGTGACGGAAATTACATTTAAAAAATATGTGGTATCAACTTGGTCATGATTAACTGATTCAAGATTAACCTTCTTAATTTTGATACATCATTAAATTATTTATTGATGGTACGAATAATGTTTTGAAACGAAACATCTCGTGTGGATTTATAAAATACAATTTCAATTATGCAATGTTCGAAAAAATCAATGTAACGATATCATAAATTCGACACAATTTGATTGAATAATGAAATCAAATTATTCTAAATACATCGGTATTGTCTCTTGAAGACAACTATCAAAATTCCATATATTAATTAAATGATAGATATGTAAGAAAATAAATATCAGAAAAGTGATATAAGTAGCAAAATGGAACATGTATTTTTAGCTATGAAAAAATTAAATTCAAAAATTATTTTTTGATATCTGTATATTTGAAAATTTTGTGTATTATGCAGTAAATTTAAATCAAACACTACTTTTAGAATACTTTGACACATAGGTATTCCGAATTTTTAAGTTTAAATTGGACATATACTTTATGTATTGATTTTCTAATATTACGTCAGCTCATTTTTGACATATTAATTAAGACATACATAGATTTTTATGTATATGATGTATTTTTGGATGATGCAAAAATTACCATTTTCGTGAGATTTTTGAAAATAAGGAATTTTAAATGAGGAAAAACTCTCATTGATAACTTAGACAACAAATTCTTAAAGTTGATTGAATCTTTTACCATCATATTTCTGATGAATTGTTATTCTTTATCAGAAAATATAATTTTTTGAATACTGTTGGTCTATCAATTACTTCATTTTGTAAATAAAAATTTTGTTACTTAAATCATTAATTGAACGATATAAGTCATAAAGAAAAAAACATTCCTATCTATAAAAATAGAATGTTTAATTTCATATAATTTTCAAAACGTTTAAAATATAACTACAAAGTGAATAAAATTACTTTAACATCAAAAATGGTGTTTATTGTCAAAAAACATCAAGATGGTTTGTAAATAATTCATATGTATGAATTTTAAGTATGTTTAAAAAGTGTATCCTCAAACACTATTTTCAATTTTATTGATTTGAATTTGATAGTTTTTAAAAAAACTATCAGTATTTTTGATAAATTCACAAAACATAATGAACATTTTCTGAATTTATTTTAAGAAAATAAAATTATCATTTTCTGATATTTTGATTTTGTCTGTAAAAGAGAAATTAAAATCTGTAGGTTTATGAGAACGATCATTTCAAAATAAACTGAAGGCAATTTAACATTCGATGCAATTATAACAACACAAGAACATTCTTTAAAAATTAAAAATAACTAGATATCAAGTTTATAAAGACTGAACCCATAGGTTTCATTTTTAACATCAAACTAAACAATATTTTTAAGTTGTTAATAGTTTAATTTAATTTATAATCTATCTGAGAAAATTATATTTATTTTTCATTTTTACTTAAATATTTGAAGACAAAACTATCACAAGGAATTAATGTGGAGTTGATTTTCCAAATTTCTTCCATTTAAAATACAATAAAGTCGACACTTGAATAAGGAAGAATAATATCAAATATTTATCATTGAAAAATTAATTTAGAAGAATTTATTTATTTAACATATTTGAGTAAAATAAAAATAAATCAATCAAACTGGTTGTGTTTAAAACTAATTATCAATGAAATATGATGATTTTTTAAATTTAATATTTTTCGCAATTAGTTGAGAAAAAGATGTTTTTACATTCTTGTAAAAGACTTGAAACAAATTCGAATATTAATCTTCTTGTATTAAGAAAAATCTATAAGATTGTATTTTGTAATATTTAGACTTATAAAATAGTAAATAACCAAATAGATTCAAATAAAATTATATAGAAGTCTCTTTTCTCTTATGAACTTTTAAAAATCTAAAATTACTTTTCGAATCAAAGAAAATCATGAACACAATTTTGAGCATCTCTTCATTTCTACTTTCTACAAATTCATAAAGATAAAAATAACATCTTAAACTATCCTAAGGATGTTGATAATCAAACAATAAACATAAAAATAGTAATAAATAATAAGTTTTTAAAAATTAAATAAAATATTTTTCAATTGTACATCAAAAATTAACTATAAAAACTCAAATATTTTTTCAATTAATTTATTGATTAATATTATTTAAGTTCACAGCTTCGTTTGTTCATGAATGTATGAGTTTGAAATGTTTAATTAATTTCAAGATGACATCAAATTTTAGAAATCGCTTTATTCTAAAAACGATTGCTGAGAGAAATTAAAATGAGATCGTAACAATTTTAAAAACGATGATTTAATATCTGATGCAGATAAAGATATATTATAGAATTTATGCTGTAAATATCAACCATGATAATTGTTAAACAGTAGAATTATCGTAAAGGAGAATTTGTACTAAACTAGTTTATCTTGATGAAAAGCCATTTGGACCTATTCATAAGCCTCATCTCCTAATTATTCTTAAAACCTAAAAACATTATTTTGAATTATACTTAACTTATTATGTGTAAGTTTAGTCAATGCTATTTTTATCAAATTTAAGAGTTTTGTGATGACATGATAAATTAAAAAGTTTATAAATAATTTAAACTCGAAAATCTAGGCTTTGAACTCTTATAATACTTAAAGATTTTTTAGAGATCCTTTCATCTTCAATTTTTAATCATTTTTCTATGATGAAAAAATAACTTTTAAGGTAGTTTTATTGAGAAAATGGCAGAAACACATCTAAAATTTCAAAAATAAATCTAAATGATATTTTGAAGCAAAAAATAACTCAAATCGTCAAAATATAAGACATTAAAAATAATATATTGAAGGGCTTTTTTAATGTTGATGATAATAAATCAGTCATTCAATTGGTCAACTTATATAAACTTTAGAACTAGATGGTAAGAATTTCGTATTAATTTAAAAATACTCTTCAAAGTTAAGGCAATTAGAATATGAGGAATTTAAAAAAAATTTTACAATTAGAATACATACTGAAATTGGTCACCATAATGATAATAAACCTTATCTAACCCTAGATATTAGAAAAAATATCATTTTAAAATTGTGTCATTAATTTATAAAATTGAACCTTCAACATGAAATATTTCTGATTTGTAAAATTACACTTAGAATGGCCATACTGGTGATTAGTAAATAAATCATTTAAATTATGAAGATAAACAAAAAATTATTCCAAAGTTGAAAAGAATGAAATAAAGATCACGTAAAAATAATCAGATCGTATTCTTGACAAAATTGGAAACATATGATATAAAATAAAATCTTCCATTTTGTAGTTAAATCGATGATGATCTATAAATTGACTGATACAAAACTCTTAAAAAGTAAAAGAACCTAAATTTTGGTTTGCAATTATAACAGAAATTTAGTTTTATTTAAACTTTAATTATATACCAAATATTTTTTTATGAATAATTAAATTATCATGTTTTAAAAAATACATATTTTCAAATAGAAATGTTGTCAATAAATTTTATTAAATATACATAAAATATCATGAAAACATAATGTGTGAAATTGGTGAAAAGAATTTTTAATTTTGAACACAATCTTTAAAATACACTGTTGTGTCTTTATGGAATCTAATTTCATCTGCCTTGCATGTTAATTTTTTTATGTGATCAAAGACATTTAACTTACTATTTAAAGCTTATATTTTCCAATTTAACAAATAAATTTACGTTTTTAATTCATTAAATTTTACATTATTTGATTATTGGGAGGAATAATATTTAAAATTGTGATACCATTATCAAATTTTTTTTAATTTGATAAAAATACTTTAAACACATCCTTTAAGATACTTTATACATAGAAATGCTAAATGTAATTAAGTCATATAATAATAATTATGTCTATCATCTTGCAAATATAAAGGAGCAACAATAGGAAGACCATCCTAGAAATCATTCGAGAATGGATAAAAACTAATTAAAGATATTCGATTGGAACATAAGAGCTTGTTTAATGCTTTCTATGTTATTATTGACGAAATAGAAGTCTTCTAATCATGCAAAACACAATGTAATTCTAAATTTTGCATAGGTTCACTGTGATATACTGTCTTATTCCAGTAAAGATAAAACATTTGACTACTTGAGCACTCGATTACACTGGAAAAACATGAAAATGACATTTCCAATTATGATCGGTAAATGAGAAGTATGTAAATGTTAATAAGTGTAAGAGCTACACTCCTCGAGCGGATCTGATAGCATTTGAATGCGGTGAGAGGTTTTCAAGATGACATATTGATTTAAAAATATTTCTCAACACTATATTGTACGATAATAAATACATTATCAATGCAACTGAAGCATTCATAAAATTGGTTGAGACGAAGACCATTATATCAGAAACAATATTGAGAAGCTGCAAAATTTATGATGTATATCAAAGTTTACAGATTCGGTCTCCTTAGTCACATACATACGGATCAAGGCACTCAGTTATAGTCTATTCAAGGAAATAATCTTTCTCACTCTAGGAATTAAAAAAACAAGAAGTACTCCATTTCACAAAATTGTAAACGGGCAGGTAGAAAGGTCGAACAGACCATTTAAGAAACATTTTGACAATATTCATATGATGGCTTTAACAATTAAAACGAATCTCTACAATCAGTTGATGGTTCAACACAACGAGCGAAAAATAATTCTACCTGTTATGCTCATTGCGTATAACCTCTGGCAAAGATATCAATGATCCAGTTACCATGACAAATTTTAAGCAATGCAGAAACTTTCAAATTTCATATCTATGGTTCAAAACCTCTTCAAACAAATTATGAAAAATGTAGAGATTGGAAATGTTTCTTTGGCTGCAAATAAAACATAACATAAACATACTGCAGCTTAAAAATAATTTAAAAAATTCTTTTATTCTCCCTGTGATAAGGTTTATCATGAAAACACTGAGAAAATTCAGTTAAGTTATGGGTTCGACGTTTTGTTTACTGTTAAACCTTAGGAAGAACGTCTAAACTATATTATTTACAGTGACATATATCTTGATCATGTAAAGAGAGTTCTCTCTAATATTCTCTTTCAGGGCGAAAAAGCAAAAAAGAAAACAACGAAAGGCCACCACAGCAGAAAACCAATGATCAAAACGTCCACAAAAGTCTACGAAGAAAGCAAAGATAGTCATGGCTAACTTTGAGAGGATGGAATGTAGAATGACTTATAAATTACACGCTCAGTAATGATTAGATTTATAATCTTGGTAATAAAGAGGATTTCAACCATTGTAACTCACAAAAAATTCATTTTTATGTATATGAGGTAATAAACGTAAATATATCAGCAAATCTGTGTTGATATCTCTACCTGAAATTAAATTTAGAATTTTTCGAGGACTACGATAATGGCGTATGCAACCATTACATGGTTTGATGAAATTAATCCTGGTTTAATAAGTATGAAGTTGGCAAGATTAAAATTTTTTTATATCTTAATGTTCACTGACTTGTATTTACACATTTTTGTAAAAAAGCTTCTCATACTCCTAATTATACAACTTTCGTTTAATTAACATTATAAAAAATGAAAATTCGCAATGCTTGAAATTTACTTGTTCAAAACTAAATTCATAACATTTTTTTAATTTTTAACCAAATTAGCAACGAAAATTATCTTCATATATCACATACGTTCTCAAACCCAAAGTCTTCTCTCTAACATATGAAAGATCTTTAATCATTGCCATTTCCATTTATTTTTAACCCAAGTTTAACGCTAAATTTACTATTTTGTCATGAAAATGACTTAGGAATATCAAAATATAAAAAATATATTTATGTAGCCTGTGTTTATACATCTTCTCATATAAATATTTTAAAAATTACAAATTCTGATCTTTTTCATAACTTTCATATTTTATGGAAAATGATTAATGTATCTCGTGAAAATTAATCTTTATTTAATTGCACAAATGAATAACATACCTTGAGAAATTATACTCTATTCTGTCATTATTAATGGTTAACATTTGTTTTAAAAAAATATAATTTATATCCCAAAAATTTTATTCTATGAAAGCTTTGAAGACTTTATATTATCGTTATATCCAAAATAAAGTCAATCTTATTTTGATCCAATGAAATCTATATTATTCCTCAATAAAATATCGTAATGAGTCAAGCTCAAGGTTTTTTTTTCAAATATCATTTTAAATAGTATTTTATTTTTTTATGTTTAAGGTGTTCATTTAATAAGCTCAACATATTATTTTTAAATTTTAATAAAATATCTTGTTATATTCAGATTTGACTTGTGTTTAACTCTTTAGTACATTAAGAAAATAGATTGATATCTCTCCATTAAATATTTAAGTGAAAATTTTATTTGATTAATTATCTTTTTCTAAATTTCGGTTGATATAAAACTAAACAGTTTCATATTAATTTATCATATAATTCATCTTTACAACTGCTTAAAAAGATTATGTATAATGTAACGCAAATTTTGTTCATCATTTAAGAAGGATGATTTTTTGAATCAATGCATTGATGAATAAAACCTTTCAGAACGTTATAAGAATGATGTTTATGTCTATTTTACGCTATTAGGTTAACCATACTGTTTCTCCGTTCAGCGCATTAAACATTTTCTGCACCTTTACAAGAACAGAAACATGGAATTTTAATGTCCTTTTATCTTATTAGGAGATAAAAGTTATAATGATGATAAAACTAATTTTTCAATTTTAATACATGACAGATATCATTTAAGAATGGTTGCATAATAAATGATCAAACATCAAAAACAAATTTCTTTTATTTGAGTAATAAGATCAGAAAATTTATAATAGTCACTAGCTTTATTCCAAATTTTAATTTATTTTTTATATTGTTGATAAATCTATTGATATTTTCAATATTTTTTTCAATCAGCTGAATTTAATGTTAGCTTTTACATATGTCTTTGCACAATTACGAATATAAGCTATTAAAACAGATTAAATAATATCTTTTTATATTTGTGTTTGACAATTGGAGTAAAAACAAGGATTTATCAACACGATATTTATTTAATTTTAATTGAAATTCCCTTTTTAATTTTTGTATTCAATGATGTTTTGTGAACAAAAGTTGATGTCAGAAATTTCCCACAACACCTTTTTATTCAAGAATGCATCAAATTTATATTTTATCATTCATATTTGATTTACTCAAATTTTTAAATGTTAGATTTGGCATTTCTTTTCTTTTCAATTATGAACCATTAAAATTGAAAGATATACTGCTGCTTATTACGTTTTTTATTTTAGATCAACTAACGTAATAACATATGTATGAATATAACTGTGTTTTATGACTAATACATAGAGTTGGATATTTGACGACTTAAAAAAACTTAAAAATTTAACAACTATGTTTATTTTAGAAGTTTTTTATATCTATATTTTGTGAACGTTACGAATGATAATTTTATGTTGAAAAGGTAAAATTTCCATTGTTAACTTTTCTATAATATCGGTGAGGGTATTGACAATTTAAAATTTTATAAAATGGTCATTTATAAAAATAAAAAATATCATGTTTACCTAGTTCAATTCATGGATAAAATTGTTCACAAAAAATATATGTTCTTTTAAAATCACGATAACAACTTTTATATATTTAAAATGATTTAACATTCAACTGAACTTAAATGGTTTAATTTTCAAAAATATGTCTTATAACAACTGTCATTATAAGTTTTATTTTTGAATGAAATTTAAATTTCAATGATCTATTTTTTCTGCTGCTTTCGAAGATTTAACTAAAGCATATATTAGCATATTCAACGAATAATAATGATACAAACATAAAATATAAACAAAAAATAATCATCAATTTTCACTTTTTGTATGAAAAAATGAAAAAATAAATTGAAATGAAATTGAAACTATAGCAAATATTATTTAATAATATCACAGATAAAAGTACATTTATGCATCAGATTCGCGGGATAGTTCTCAATAAAATAGATTTTCAGAATATTTTTTCTTTCAAAACAGAAAAAATCATGGATATGGTTGAAACATAAAACTACACAACCGAATATTTTAGGATACGGATATATCAAAATGTATATTTTAAATGAAAAATCTAAATAAACCCAAAAATTTTTTTTACGATTGTAAAGATAAATAATCTTAAAAATAAAAAAATTTTCAATAAAGATATTAGAAGATGTCAATCATTATTTTAGTCTGCCTGGCTCCTAAAAATTATTTTCCTGAAATTGATAAAAGAAATGTGAAATATTTATCCTTTAACAATTGTATGTTATTTTTAAATTTTTCAAACAACTAATTGATTCACGTTTTTACGATTTATAACCATTTTTACACGTTATTAAATCATATCCAATGAGAGGTAAGTCATTGGCATGCTCTTTCAAATAATTAACTGAATCTAATGACAAACAAAAATGAACTTATTTAATTTCGTGAAATTTATATCTTTGATAAATTATTGTAGTGGAGTCATCTCGTTACTATATCGGAACGGATCGTAGATTAACAGATAATTTTATTCTTATGTAACATTAGAACAATTAAGAATCTTTTAATAACGTAGAAAAGTGATTTTAATGTCAAAGGCACACGCCTCATTTTAAGGAGTGTACAAACTTATGCAGATATGAAAATTCCAAAAATTACTTTTTGCAGGTGTAATGAAGCGGCTCTTAAGAGTTTATACAATATCAATTGGTAATGATGGAGAGTGAGACTCAATCCTCCATTTACTTACTCATTTTACGATGATCTTTTAAAACTATACTATTCGCTTGCTTTCAAGACACCGCAGACAGAGAAGTTGCTCACTCAAACCAGGGATTTGATTTCAATGAAACTAGGAATAAATAAAACCCTTGAAGCATCTCAAATCATTTTCGACAAAGGATATACATCACCAAAAAATCTGCAATTTTGGACAAGGAAAAATTAAACTCCTAACAACGAATGAAATAATTGAGGGATGCAGGAAGAAATTTCATGACAGGAAGACATCCTTCAATCGATTCCGTATGGCTCCAGCTAATCAGCTCAAAATTTCTGGAGATATGACTCTTCCTGAACTTTGTTCTAAGGTAAAGATTCTTTAATCTGAAAAGGTTCATACAAAATCAGTAACTCTGAACCATAAGAATTTCCATCTGTTAGATGGACGCAGAAGAACCAGAAATTCTTTAGGATTAACTTGGTATTTTAGAGTCTGTTTCAGCTGATCAAAAATTAAAAAAATACTGATGCACACAGATCATGCTGTAAATGTGTAGTTAAAAGATAACTATTAATGATTTTAGGTTGTTATTTTAAGACATCTTCAAGAGAGGCAACATAAAATTCTTTTACCTCAATTAATCAGAAATAATAAAAATTATCTCCCAAATTTTGCTTTTCTTTTCTAAATTACCTCAGTAATTAACTATAAATAATATAGACTTTCTGTTGAAGATTCGCACAAAATCATGGCTTTAGTTTAACACAGGATCATGCGTATACATAATGAATCCTAACTATTTTGCTTAAATTGCATGAACTCAGGTTATCACATGAAAATATGCTCAATTTCACTGTTTTATGATAAATATAGTTGATAAGTCATCTTCCATATCAAAAGTTCAGGCTCTGATACTAAATGAATTTAATTTTTATGAATGGAATAAGCAGCCGAATGATATTAAGACGTTACTTATGACTTTAAATGATTTAATTATCGACATTTATCATCGTGTTATAATGCTACCAAATGCTAAAAGGCAATGTCAATTCCTAAATATCCGAAAATAATAATCAAACCATTCAATCCTATCGTCTAAACGTTCAAATGAGTATGTTCTCTATCTGATTATTTTTCATATTTCTAAACTACTCAAATATCGAATCACCTCCAATGATGCCATTGCTCAATGCTCAATACCTCATCGAGTCTTCTTAAGTTCAAAAATCAAAATAAATTGGCAGACAGAATAAATATAAATACGTGGAAAACAAATATCAAAAAATAGTCAAATTTGATTCCCCATTGTCCACTGCAAAGAAGAAAGAAGGATAAATTGATATTTAGACTCCTGCAAATTAAGCAAGGTCGCATAGAAAGATCAAGATTCGTCTAGCTTAGAGATAGTATATTGAACAAACTACATTGTGATCATATTTTTCAATGATGGATTTAAAATATGGTGTGATTCGGACAAATAAGCAAATTCGGATGCAATTTATGAGATAAAGAAGTTTTATTTATACCTAGTAGGAAGTTTTATCGAATTTAATTTACAACTAGTTTGGTTTATATATCGCTCGTTGTTTTTAGTGCGTCACGTATAGTTTAATCATTGAATCAAGAAATATTGTTGAGAATTCTGACGATATCAAAATTATTCTTCATCTTATAACAACATAAAAGGATATTATTCCACAAGCATTAATCTGTGAAGAATAGGCTTGTTTTAAACATAATCGCTTTTTAACATTGAATCCTTGTAATACATCAAATCTATAATTTCTAAAAATGAAACCGTTCCTGATCTCAGCCACGTAAATGCAATTGTTGATTGAAGATATAATAAAATTAATCCGAACTGAGATCATCCATTGATTTCTTCAATTTTCATTAAATATAAGTCACAAATCATGCAGATAACTGCACGATAATTAATTTATTATCAAATGCTCTAGATAGGTTTTGATCAAAATAATCTTGACTGCCCTTCGAGCATCTTTAATCTGTTCTTATGAGAATGACCTAAATCAAAAACTCTAATTTTCATGAAAAGTTTTATCTCACTTGCAACGCGTCAGACAAAGCATTTTTGGCGAGTTTGAAAATATTTAGAGAGTGAGCTTACTCTTATTACATTTGACAGCCAAGGGTTTAATTAGTTTTATATAGCTACGCTACTGTTTAAAAGGAACATTTTGCTACATAATAGATATATTGGGAAATTAAGACAATATTTTCTTCTATTGAATTATCTTTGATTACGGATCAAAACCCAGGTTCTAGTATCAAGTAGATGAGAGACCTTAGGAGCAGGATAACAAGATGGATCCTCGAGTTCAAAAAGTATGATCATTTAATATAAATATATACAAGGGTCTAAATATCTGACAGCTTTCGAGTAATCAAGTTCAATCAGCATAATACAATTTATTACAAATAATTATTTCACTGAAAATCATTAATGATGAGACATAAAGATAATCGTGGACATTCTAAATCACAAAATCGACTTCAGATATTCAAGAAAATACGTTTGATTGAAACATTTAAATTTATGGAATTAACTAACATTGAATAATAACATTCTGTATTATCAGAGATCAAAGAGATCAAAACCAGTTGTACGTCAAGTCATGGTTAACTCATTCTATCTCTCGTTAACGATGAATTCTTATGAAACATGGTAAAAATAAATTCATAAATTTTTTTAAAAATCACTGATTCTGACCGGAAATAGACAATGAATGTTTGAAAATTTCAGTAATTTAATTGTATCGAAATGATCGAAATCAAAATCCAAAAACTTCAGACATCTAGTTAATGGTTCATATGTAGTTCAAAAATTATTGAGCCGTTGGAAGTTGATTTTATTTAACCATTACAATCTATATATAATTTTAATCGTTATATCATCATTTACGTTGACCATTTATCTAACTGTGGTGAGTTGAAAGACTTTACGAATCAGTCGGCAGAAAAAGCAGTAACATCTTTCTTTAATCTATTCATTTGAAGATTTAGAGTTCCTGAGCAGATTCATTAAGGAATGAGAACCGCGTTGGAATTTGATATTTGAAAACCTCTGCAAATTCATAGGCACTCAAATTTCTTGAGCAACTGAATATCATCATCAGGGTAAAGGTCTCGTTGAACATTTATAAAAGAAAATCAAGGAAATCATAAGATGTTACTTAGATAATGTTAATAGCTTTGATCACTATATTTAATGTAATTACGTGTCATTGCAAGTTGTAAATGAAAGAACAACTGGCTTTTTCATATGAAAAATAACTTTGCAAAAGCGTCAGATTGCAAATCGAAATAATGTTTCCGTAACATCTCAAAGATTCAAAAATTAAAGAAGTACTTATAATGTAGGAAACTTATAAGAGAAATTAAATCGATTACACGAGCAAGCGACACGTACACAAGAGATCAAAATATATATTCTGCAAAATACTAAAATTAAGTAAATAACAGAAAATTCTGTGCATGGACCAGTATACTTATTAATAAAACACCTATGCTGGTAAACTCGAATCGTAATTTGACGGATCTTTCACGATTGTAAATATCAAGCATCCATTTTATGAGCTAGTCTACGTTTACAATCAAAAGAAGAAAATAACGTGCCAGTTCAATTGAATGTATGTATGTCAAAACTCTGATACAAGGCGTCATTATAATAGAAGCATACTCCCAGAAATGTGAAGAATTCGTTATCAAATAGAATTATGGGTTTCCTACCTTCACTTCCAGACGACGAAGGTATGTTGCATCGTTAATTATAGTTATCTATAGGAGACTGGTTATCTTTATGTTAGAAACAAACGCTAAAATTAAATTAAAGAAATTAAGAGAATAAATAACAATCGATATGACTTATCAAATAATCGAGAAAGCAACTTAGATTAAAAAGCATTTAATTCTCGTGTTTTTTCGATTAATCTTAAACGATTCGTAGATATAAATCGTGTTTAATCTTGTAAAATTTTCTGGACCTTAAAATATTAAAGATTTAATGACGTCATAAATTCGACCCGAATAAATATACGATTTACCTAAATACGTAATAACAGATTTTTTTAGATATAAATTAATGAGTAACATTATCTAAATATCGCAAGATTTATATAATGTTTTTAAGGTTGAGAAAATGAGAAGAGATTTAAAAAAATTCTGAATTTAAATTATTAATGTGTTAGATTTCAATTCAAAATTCAGAAGGTACATCTTAACTATGTTACTTTTTGCAAAATATTAATCTATCTATTCACAAAATTGTTTAATTTCATATATTTCGAAGAGTACCATGCGAATGTTAATTCTCAGGTTGTTAATATAAGATATAACATAATATACACAAGAATATATTTTTTCAATGTCTTATTTTCAATATGTAAAATAGAAATAGGACGTTATCAATAGTCTGAAAACTCAGATTGAAGTTTTAAGTTAATTCATCAGGTTGGTTTATGCACTATTTTTAGTCGAAAAATAAGAAACATAAAAAAATACCAAATTCTGTTTTATTGAAATAAGGGCAAACAAAAACTTATGAAATCTAATTAAAAATTATTTCAATAACACATAATGTGAATATTCATGTCATTTATTAGAGATTGCGCAATCATAAAATTCGCCGCTATCATTGATATACTTGTGATTTAATTCTTAACAAGATTAATTTTGAGTGTCATGAATATTTTTAACTTATAGAGTAAAAGAGCAGATGTTTCCGTTGAAAAAAACTTTTCACATATACCATTCTTAAAAAGAATCCAAATCGATATAATTGCCTTCATTAGTATTTAGATGTGTCTGGAGTGTTTTAGAGAATCTCATACAAAATAAATCAAAATAGTATGACTAGAACGACATTCTTATCTATTCTCTAACTAATAAACATGATAATTATTTTAAATGATGGAAATTTTACTTCAATGATAATCTAATTCAATCATATTTAACAACAGAATTTCACATTATAAAACAGTTTTAAAATCAACTTCACATGGTGAAGAAACTACATTGTGCACATTTAAGAGAATTAAGATCATTCAATGGATAAACAGTAGGTAATGTTTTAACAATAATTATTATAACATAATTAAACATATTAAAGTTAAATGTGAAATCATAGTAATGTCATTTGAAGAAAATTAGACTATTTCGTAATAGAATACATGATATTTTATATTAGAATTTTATTATTCAAACATTCTTAATTACTGATTACAAAATATGATATTTATAGAAGAGCCAGTTAGTATTTTATATCTTACAACACCTAATATGTCAAATATCAATTATTAATAAGATATAATATTTATTGATCACTCTGAATGGTTTGCAATCGTACTATCACAACATTGGAAATTTATTAAGAGCTAGGACTACAGCAAATTAAAAATTTGTTTGATTGGCAAATAAAAAATAACTTGATAATTAATTTACGTTCATTTTTCATAGTAAAATTTTATTGGTAATTCATTGATTTTAATATTAGATTTTAATATTATTTTAACATTAAATTTTTTACCAATTTTTTAAATATATCAATAATATTTCTAAATATTCCATTATGTGTGAACTAGAAAATCATTAAAACAAAAATCCCGAGTCGTTACGAGCACACCATTTAATACACGATATTTTTAATTGACATGAATATTTATTTGGCATTCTTATCGATTTTTATTCAATCGATTATCATTTCACCTAAACTGGATGAACATAAAAAGAATCAAAATATTGGAAGATTTTATTTAAATGATCAATCTACTCAACATCCTTTAGAAGCAACCACAATGTCAGACATGGCAACAAAAAGTTTAACTGTTAATCAGCCGATAAAAACGGAGAACGATATGAATCCTTCAAGTTTACATGAAATAGACACCTTTCTAAAAAGAAGAATTTCTCTAGTGATAATAAATTATATTTACAGAAATACAATAAGAATCAGAAGAAGTTGCTGCAAGCATATTTGAATTATAATCGTTCAATATTCAACTTTTTTTCAAGAGAAAGTGTTCTAAACATCGAAAATCCGCAATCTGAAAGGTCTCTAATGTATAAAATACGATACAATCAGAGGAAAACACACAATCAAGAATTTCGAACAAGCCATGGGAATCGACTTTAGAATCTCAGGAACTGGAGATGTCGCTGAAATCTAAATTATTACGTGAGTTAAAAAAACATGAAAATAAGAATAATCAATACCCAGGAACGCGTGTATTTGATAATATTGATTATTCTGATGTAGTTTTAACAGACAGTGATTTTAGACATCTAAATCTTTGGAGGACTAGGAGGAGAACTTTAGTTAAAATGATAAATAAATTTGATCCTGAAAATTTTTTCATTTATTTTATATCTTCTTTATCTGATGAACATGAAGTTAAATTTCTTCAGAATGTTTTAAAAGATTTGAGTCTTTTAGCTCATTATGAAACCGATGCCTCACATCAGAACAGAAAGAAAATTAGTTCAATACTACCAATAAAATTGATTGAAACCTTTCGAGAGTTTGAAGAAACAATGCAAAATCTCCATAGTCAAATAAAAATATCTTCAAAATAATCATCGAAACAATAGATATCATCATGCCATTCTGGAACTCATGTCAAATCTGAGTCGTAAAACTTTTCCAGTATGTTTCATTTATTTAAAACAGGTTTGCCAAACCATATTTCCGACGAACATGAGGAATCTCCTTCGATGTGGAGTACTCCTTGATACTCTGTGCCTAATAAAACATAAAAAATTTTATATTGCGATGGGAATAGTATTTTCAATCTTTTATTTGAGAACTCAGTCAAACATCATATATTTAAAATACATGAAATAATGGTAAAGATAAAACAAAGACGATGAATTCGTTATTTGACTTATAATAAAAATTAATTTATATTTTATTTGAATAACCTGTTTAAATTTACATATTTTAGTTGAAAATATTCAACATATGGCATATTTTATTTTAAGTAAGATAACATATACGTGCATGTTCATTGATTCTTAAATCCATATTTATCAAGTTTATTTTTTCTTAAAATCTCGCAAAATTTAACAATTTATTTTAAATTAAAAAAGCTTTTTTAAAAAAATATGAGATATTATATTTTTATATGCCAAAATTTTTGAATTTTGTATATGTATTATAAATTATAATGATCTTGTTTTGTCGAACATACAATTTAACGTTTTACTCAGAGATAAATAATAAATTTGTATATTTCTGAATTTTGTAAATTTTTGTTTTCATGGGATTATAAATTTTAAAAGACTAGTTTTTGTTCCGTTTAATTTCAAAAATTTATAACTCTTATCAATCAAAATTAGATTAATTTGTTTATAAATTGTTACCGATATTTATTTTGCAGTAATTTCATTTCTTAATTATAAAACCGTTGTCCACATATTTAAAATGTAATTTAAAGGATGATTTTGAGTTCTGTTAATATAAATTTAACGAAGAGATGATAAATTAAATTACTTAAACGACACATTTTTCAATCCTTTAAGTATGTTTCAAAATAACTATGACGGATCTCGATAGCATATCCATGAAATTTTTCGAACAAAATCTCTCAAAAGCGAGTTTATAAGTGGATTCATAAATCAACATTATGTGGTTATGATAACATATTTCTGCCTTAAGTTTTATACTCGTTAGAATTAATCTTTTTTTTATTTATTGATTTATGAATATTGTAAAATTATTCTTTTTAGAATAAATTTCATCGTACTTTTCTATTTTTTCATTAAAAAACAATTTTGAAGAATTAACATATTATATTGACGAGAAAACATCAAAAGATCTCAATTTATCTACAAATAAATATTTTGTATTTTTTAATAAAAATTGAGAATTACATTTGTGATAAAAACACTAAAGGATTAAAATGAGTTTATCAATTTAAATATTTGAAAATAACTAAGTTATCAGGTATAACCCATTAACTTCTTTGCATATGATAGTTTGATAACAGTGAAAAAAATAAATATTTGAGATTGAGCAGAAACTACGATAAAGAGGTTTACTTTTACATATATTCTCAATATTTTCGATTTGAAGGATACAATAATACAGATAATTTCAGTGTATTTAAATTTTAATCTTTGGTCAAATGTTAGACTTTTTCAAACCACAGAAGGCATTTTTGTCTTTTCATATATTATTTCGAAAATAAAAAATTTATTTGAGGTATCTCTAAATTAACCTCTTAAAAATATATATTTAGAAAAAACCAACGATAGTATTATGTGCGCTTTATGCATTCTTAAGCATATTGAACCCATATTTCGATAATCATTTAGATTCATTTTTGATTGATACATAAATCTGTAATTAAAGCGTGGATATGATCAGACAACGTGACGGAAATTACATTTAAAACATAAGTGGTATCAACTTGGTCATGATTAACTGATTAAAGATTAACCTCCTTAATGTTGATACATCATTAAATTATTTATTGATGTACGAATAATGTTTAAAACGATCTCTCTCGTGGATTTATAAAATAATATTTCAATTATGCAATGTTCGAAAAAAATCAATGTATCGATATCATAAATTCAACACAATTTGATTGAATAATGAAATCAAATTATTCTAAATACATCGGTATTGTCTCTTGAAGACAACTATTAAAATTCCATATATTAATAAAATTTGAGAGATATGTAAGAAAATAAATATCAGCAAAGTGATATAAGTAGCAAAATGGAACATGTATTTTTTAGCTATGAAAAAATTAAATTCAAAAATTATTTTTTTGATATTTCTGTAAACTTGAAAATGTTGTGTATTATGCAGAAATTTAAATAAAAAACTACTTTTAGAATACTTTGACACGTAGCTATTCCGAATTTTTAAGTTTTAATTGGAAATATACTTTATGTATTGCTTTTCTAATATTACGTAAGGTCATTTTTGACATATTAATTAAGAAATAAGAAGATTTTTATGTATGATGTATTTTTAAATGATGCAAAAATTACCATTTTCGTGAGATTTTTGAAAATAAGGAATTTTAAATGAGGAATAACTCTCATTGATAACTAAGACGACAAATTATTAAAGTTGATTGAATCTTTTACTTTAATATTTCTGATGAATTGTTATTCTTTATCAGAAAATATAAATTGTTTTGAATACTGTTGGTCTATCAATTACTTCATTTTGTAAATAAAATTTTTGTTATTTAAATCATTAATTGAACGATATAAGTCATGAAGAAAAAAGCATTCCTATCTATAAAAATAGAACATTTAATTTCATATAATTTTCAAAACGTTTAAAATTTAACTACAAAGTGAAAAAAATTACTTTTACATCAAAAAATTGTTTATTGTCAAAAAACATCAAGATGGTTTGTAAATAATTCATATTTATGAATTTTACGTATGTTTAAAAAGTATATGCTCAAACACTATTTTCAATTTTATTGATTAAAATTTTTATAGTTTTTTAAAAACTATCAGTATTTTTGATAAATTCACAAAAACAATATGAACATTTTCTAAATTTATTTTAAGAAAGAAAATAAAATTATCATTTTCTGATATTTTGATTTTGTCTGTAAAAGAGAAATTAAAATCTGTAGGTTTATTAGAACGATCATTTCAAAATAAACTGAAGGCAATTTAACATTCGATGCAATTATAACAACACAAGAACATTCTTTAAAAATTAAAAATAACTAGATATCAAGTTTATAAAGACTGAACTCATAGGTTTCATTCTTAACATCAAACTAAACAATATTTTTAAGTTGGTAATTTTATAATTTAATTTATAATCCTTCTGAGAAAATTATTTTTATTTTTCATTTTTACTTCAATATATGAAGACAAAACTATCACAATGAATTATGTGTAGTTGACTTTTCCAAATTTCTACCATTTGAAATACAATAAAGTCTACACTTGAATAAGGATGAATAATCTCAAATATTTCTCATTGAAAAATTAATTAAGAAGAATTTTTTATTTAACATATTTGAGTAATATAAAAATAAATCAATCAAACTGGTTATGTTTTAAACTAATTATCAATGAACTATGATGATTTTTTTACATTTAATATTTTTCGCAATTAGTTGAGAAAAAGATGTTTTTACATCCTTGTAAAAGACGTGAAACAAATTCGAATATTAATCTTCTTGTATACATAGAAAAATCTATAAGATTGTATTTTGTAATATTTTGACTTTTAAAATCGTAAATAAAGAAAATAGATTAAAATAAAATTATATAAATGTCTCTTTTCTCTTATGAACTTTAGAAAATCTTAAACTACTTTTCGAATCAAAGAAAATCATGAACACAATTTTGAGCATCTCTTCATTTCTACTTTCTACAAATTCATTAAAATAAAACTAACATCTTCAACTATCCTAAGGATGTTGATAATCAAACAATAAACATAAAAAATAGAAATAAATAATAAGTTTTATAAATTAAATAAAATATTTTTCAATTATACATCAAAAATTAACTATAAAAACTCAAATATTTATTCAATTAATTTATTGACTTATTATTTTAGTTTACAGCTTCGTTTGTTCATGAATGCATGAGTTTGAAATGTTTTTTCATTTCAAGATGATATCAAATTTTCGAAATCGCTTTATTCTAAAAACGATTGCTGAGATAAATTAAAATGAGATCGTAACAATTTTAAAAACGATGATTTATTATCTGATGCAGAAAAAGATATATTATTAGAATTTATGCCGTAAATATCAACCATGATAATTGTTAAACAGTAGAATTATCGTAAAGGATAATTTGTACCAAACTAGTTTATCTTGATGAAACGCCATTTGGACCTATTCATAAGCCTAATCTCCTAATTATTCTTAAAACCTAAAAACATCATTTTGAATGATACTTAAATTATTATGTGTAAGTTTATTCAATACAATTTTTATCAAATTTAAGAATTTTGTGATGACATAATAAATTAAAAAAGTTTTTGATCATTTTAAACTGGAAAATCTAGGCTTTGGTTACTCCAATAATACTCAAAGATTTTTTTAGACATCCTTTCATCTTTAATTTAATATAATTTTTCTATGATGACAAAATAGCTTTAAAAGTAGGTTTTATTATGAAAATGGCAGAAACACATCTAACATTTCAACTTAAATTTCAAAAATAAATCTAAATGATATTTTGAAGCAAAATAACTCAAATCGTAAATTAATATAAGACATTAAAAATTATATATTGAAGGGCTTTTTAAATATGTTAAAGATAATAAATCAGTCATTCAATTGGTCAACTTATATAAACTTTAGAACTAGATGGTAAGAATTTCGTATTAATTTAAAAATACTCTTCAAAGTTAAGGCAATTAGAATATGAGGAATTGAAAAAATTACAATTAGAATACATACTGAAATTGGTGACCATAATGATAATAAACCTTATCTAATACTAGATATTCGAACAAATATCATTTTAAAATTGTGTCATTAATTTATAAAATCGAACCTTCAACATGAAATATTTCTGATTTAGTAAAATTACACTTAGAATCGCCATACTGTAGTTTAGTAAATAAATCATTTAAATTATGAAGATAAACTGAAAATTATTCAGAAGTTGAAAAGAATTAAATAAAGATCACGTAAAAATAATCAGATAGTATTCTTGACAAAATTGGAAACATATGATATCAAATAAAAATCTTCCATTATGTAGTTAAATCGATGATGATTTATAAATTGCCTGATACAAAACTCTTAAAAAGTAAAAGAACCTAAATTTTGGCTTGCAATTATAACAGAAATTTAATTTTCTTTAAACTTTAATTTTATATCAAATATTTTTTATGAATAATTAAATTATCATGTTTCAAAAAATACATATTTTCAAATAGAAATGTAGTCAATAAATTTTATTAAATATACATAAAATATCATGAACACATAAAGTGTGAAATTGGTGAAAATAATTTATAATTTTGAACACAATCTATAAAATACACTGTTGTGTCTTTATGGAATCTAATTTCATCTGCCTTGCATGTTAATTTTTTGTGATCAAAGACATTTAACTTACTCTTTAAAGCTTATATTTTCGAATTTAACAAATAAATTTACGTTTTTAATACATTAAATTTTACATTATTTGATTATTGGGAGGAATAATATTTAAAATTGTGATACCATAATCAAATTTTTTTAATTTGATAAAAATACTTTAAACACATCCTTTAAGATACTTTATACATAGAAATGCTAAATGTAATTAAGTCATATAAGAATAATTATGTCTATCATCTTGCAAGAGACAGTGACGACAAAAATGATGCTTTAATATCATCCAATAATAAAATTAATTAACTGATATTTCCCATTTTTACCAATGGAGTTTTACGAAATTTTAAAATCTTAACCATTTTTATTGTTAAAATACAAAAACTCAACAATTAAAATATAGAAAAAAAACTTCTTATAAATAGAAACCTACGATAAAGAGTTGACCTATAAAACTGAGATTCTGTGCATCTGCGGTTTATGTATATGTGATAAAATTAAATCAGTTAAATTATTTTATAATACCTATTTAATGGAGTTAAAAGGTTTAAATAAAAATCCTGCTTAAAGTAGTTAGATTTATTATGAATACGATTGCTTTTAGAATACCTGTATAATATTCGAGAGAGTTTTGTTTTCTTGAATTTTAAAAACACAAAAATCTAGCCCTTTACGAGTGAATGATTTTCAAGAATGGATGATTACCTAAATTCATTTGCTGATTAGAATAAGGAAAGTACTTACAGATATTTATAAAGAGAATGGTATGTATTAAAATACATCTGCCATTTCTACTAACTACTTTTTCAATTTACATCTCTACATCAGCAGATAATTAATTCAAGATTTATTTAAGAAAAGTTTCACCCTCATTTATATTTTACACTTTCTTCCGCCAGTTAATAAAAATAGTACCAAACAGGTAATTGTTTCTTTTGAATTCATTATATCTCTAAATGTGTTGGTATGAAATACTAATGGAATGATAATTTCATATTCATGAATTATAGAGTGGCAATGGAATCTCACAAATTAAACATTATTCCTCAATATTAACTCATTCTGAAATTCACAACATTGATACAATATAATAACTCTAAAATATAATTCTATTATTGAAATAACTTGTTTTAACAGAATTTATCTTACATTTATGAAATAAATGGAATCATTAAAATCTTGAACCTTTTTCATATCACTATGAATATGAATTGTGAGAATATTGCATATTAAACTCTTATAAGTTTTATGAACATATTAAAGCATTTTTATGTTTTCATAACATTTCGAAAAGTTTCAATTTATACTTCATTTCGAGCTGATGCGAAGCTAAATGGAATTCTTTTATCATAACAACTTCTTTATCGTTTAATTATCTTAAATAGTCACAAATACTTCACCTTATCAGTTAAACGTTTTGCATTTATACAATCACAATATCACTCCTTGATATTTCATGAAAGTTAAAAATTTTGTGATAAGTTTTCTAAAAATATCAAACTTAAAAACATCAGGTAATTATGAATTTTGAGGTTCTTGTTACACAAAAATAGTTCCTACATAAAAATTCTAAAGAAGTAACGCTCATTATGAATTTAAAAAACAAAAAAATTCATGTAAAATAAAAAAAGTATACATTCTTTAAATATTTTTCTGAAAATCATCTTAGAACTAATTTATTGATGAATTTACAAAAATTTCTATTCTGACTTCAATAATATCCAATGTTTTATTCTATATACTTTCTAAACACTCACAATCAATGAAAGAATATTTTACTTCAAATATATTATGTGGATGTTTTTCTTCATTTTTAAAAGCTTGATTATTTCATTTTGGTGAAATCCAAAATTAGGGGGATTTAAATTCTTGAAACTCTAAAAATTATGAGAACTTAATGTATATGGTGTAATTAATATATATATATTAACAATAAAATAGTTTTGATATCGTACTCTGAAACTTTTGAGACGTTTTCGAGAAATACGAATTTGTCATATGCAACAATTTTATGGTTTGATGAAATTAATCCTGGTTTAATAAGTCTAAGATGGCAAGCTTAAAATTTTTTCAGTATCTTAATTCTCACTTTCTTGTGTTTAAAAATTATTAGAAAATAGCCCCATCATGCTCCTTACAATACAACTATCATTGAGTTAACATTATCATAAATCAAAATTTGCAATGATTGAATTTACATGCTTCAAAGCTATTTTCATAATATTTTGTTCAATTTTCTTTACCAATTAGCTCGAAAAATTATCCTCCTATCTCTTACATACGTTCTCAACCAATAATTATTCCTTCTAACATATGAATGAGCTTTAATTTATTTCCATTCATTATATTCTACTCTAAGTTTATCGCAAATCTTCTACAATGACATGAAAAGTGACTGAAATTCAGAATTAAAACAAAAGACTAATGAATATTATGTGAATTAATCTTCTCAAATAAACATTTCGAAAAAATTGAAAATTCTCATCGAATTTTTAAGTTCATCATTTATGTAAATTGAAATAATTATATTCAGTGAATATCTACCTTAATTTGAAGTAAACAAAGGACTCACGTTTATTACAAATAAAAAATAATTAATATCAAAAATGATTATTTTATGAAAATTTTAAGGATATTGTAATATCCTTATTTCCCAAGTTATGTTTATCGTATTTTGCTCCAATGAAATCGATATTATTTTTATCCTCAATAAAATCGTAATGAGCCAAGCTCATGAGGTTTAATTTTAAAATATTATTTTCACCTATTATTTTACTTTTATGTTAAGACGTTTATTTAATAAGCTCTTACATCATGTTTGCTATTTATTAAAATCGTGTTATATTCAGATTTGTGTCGATTTAACTCTTCAGTATATACATAAAATAATAAAAATATCTCTCAATGATAAATATGTGAAGTGTTTTCGGATTTATTATCTTGTTTCATTTCGGATAATATAAAAAGTAAACAGTTACATTTTCACTTAAAGTATAATCCATCGTTACAACTGCTTAATAGGATTGTCTAAATTAACACAAATTTTGTTTTTCATTTTTAAAGATTTTTTCTGAAATGCATCGATGTATATAACCTATCAGAACGTCTGTATAATAATGTATTTGTCTATTTTACGCAATTCGGTTAAGGCTATCCTTCTTCTGTTTCCCCGTTCCTCATTGAGACACTTTCAGGACATTTACTTTGAACAAATACATTGAATTTGTAATGTCAATCTCTCTAATTAGGAGATAAAAATATAAAATTTCGATAAAACGTTTTTATTTAAAAACATAATCGAATTTATTGAAGAATCGTGACATAATAAATGATGAAACATAAAACTGATTTGTTTTTTTATATATAAGTTAAGAAAATTAATAACATTCACTGACATCATTCGAAATTTTGTTTATTTGAGATATTTAATAAATCTGTTGATATTTTTTCAATTAGTTGAACTTAATGTTAGCTTTTACTAGGATCACTGCACTATTACGATTATAAGCTATCTTAAAAGATTAAATAATTGCTTTCTGTATCTGATGTATGACGATTGGAGTAATAACAAGGATCTATCAATTCGATTTTTATAATTTAATTGAAATTTTCCTTTTAATTATTGTATAAAACGATGTTATGTGGACAACCATTGATTTCAGAAATTTCCCATTAACACTTTTTATTCAGGTAATTTATCGAATTTATATTCTGTCATTAATATTTGATTTACTCTGAGTTTTAAATGCTATATATGGCTCTTCTTTTTTGCAATCATTAACCATTTAAACGATAAATGTTCTGCTGCATATTAAGTATTTATTTTAGATCAATTAACATAATAAAATAAGTGTTTTTCGACTAATACACAGAGAAGGATATTAGAAGACTTCAAAATACTTAAAAATTAAACATCTCCTTTAATTGAAGAATTTTAATAAAATCGATATTATGTGAGCAAGACGAATGTTATTTTTATGAGAAGAGTATTTATCCATTTGTAGGTTTTCTTTTATTTAGGTGAGGGTATTGACAATTTCAATTTTATTCAACGGTTAACAGTACAAAATAACAAAGATCATATGTAATTCGTGATTCAATTCAAAGGTAAAATAGTTCACATAAAAAATACATGTTCATTTTAAAATCACGGTCACAACTTTGATATATTGTTGTGAAATATCTATTTGAATTGATTTAAAATTCAAATGAGCTTAAATGTTTGAATTTATAAAAATATGGGTTTTTAAAATATCATTGTCAGTTTTATAATGAATGAAATATAAATTTGGCTTGTTATATTTATTTCTGCTCCATTCGATCAGCTCTAATAAAATCATATATGGATAAATTAAACGAAAAGTAGATACAAACCAAAATGTATAAAATCAATTTCTATGAAGAAGATAGAACAAAAAAATCAAAATGGAATTGAAAAATTCGCATGATTATTTTATAATATCACAGTTAAAATGACAGTTATGTCGCAAACTGGCGAGATATTTCTCAATAAGATAAATTTTCAGATATTTTTTCTATAGTACTTCAAAAATAATGGATATAGCAAAAACATAAAATTATTCAATCGATCATTTGAATATAGGAATATATCTAGATTTTTATTTTGATTAAAAAACCTAAATTCATACATTAAATTTTTAAAAATTGGATAAGACACAAATAATATTTATAATAAATAATAATGTTTTTATTTATAAGATTATAAGAGGTTCGATCATTTCTTTATTCCCCCTTTGCTCCAAAAAAATTATTTCAAGTAAATGGACAATGGAGATTTGAAGTATATATTTCTTATCATCAATATGTTAATTTTAAATTTTCAGCAAAAGTAATTGATGATTTTTTCACAAATTATTAAGAATTTTACCATTTGTTAAATCTTATCGATTGAGAGGTACGTCAATAATTTGCTTGTTCAGATAATTAACTGAATCTTATAACTCACAGAACGTCTCTGTTTTAATTTCGTAAAATTTATATCATTGATATATTATTGTATGATAATTAATAATCGCTCACAAACGTGACTTATTATCTTGATGTCAACAGCTAACTCATAATTTTGGTGGACTACAACCTTATGCAGACAGTAAAAATTCTAACAATTACATTTGGCAGATATAATGAAGTGGCTCTTAGGTTTTGATAACAATCGCTTTTGAATATGGATGGACCGTTAACGTCAATCATTTAACTAACCTTCCTATTTTGATGGTGATCTTTTGAGCAATAGACTTAAACTTCTTTCAAGATACTGAAGACAGCAAAATAGCTCATTCAAACCAGGGATTGTATTTCAAAGCAACTAGGAAAAATGTTTAAACTTAGAGGCCTCTCAAATCTTTTTCAACAAATTTATATATTATACACCAACACAATAAATCTGCAACTTTGCAAGGAATAAATGAACACACATAACAATGATAGTGAAATCATTGGGGGAAGCATTGAGAAATGTTCTTGCCAGGAAAAACATCCTTCAATCTATCCCTACGTCTACAACTAAGCAGATATAAATATTTGAAGATATGACTCTTCGTGAACTCTGTTCTATGGTAATAGTTCTTCTATCTGGAGTGAATTAATGCAAGATCAGTAACTCTGAGCCATACAAATTGCCGTCTGTTAGACTGACGCACAAGGGTACCTAGAATACCTTCTAGGATCGTCTTATTTGTTTATAGTTATGTTTCAGCTAATTGAATCTTTCAAAAAGACATAAAAATAAAACACAGAGATCATGTTGTAAATGTTTGGCCAAAGGTTACTCGAATAATGATAGTCTAGGATTGGTTATTTATGAATCTTCAAAAAGAGATTGATCGTAAACTTTTTATGTCCTAAATCACTCAGAAATAATTTAAATAATCTCCCAAAATTTTACCGTCGTCTCTTACTTACCCAAGTGGTGGGTTAAAACTCGAACACGTTTCTGTTGAAGATTAGCTCAATATTATGACTTTAGCCAATACAAGGTCATGCGTATCAATTAAAGATCAGAAAAACATGTTAAAAATGCACAAACTCAGTCTACCATATACAAATTTGCTAAATGTCACTATAGTCTGATAATTATGGTTGGATAAGTTGTCTTCTATATCAAAATGTTAAGGTCAGGTATAAAATTAATTTAAATTTTATATATGAAATAAGCAGATAAATGATATATTTAGACGTTACATTATGATAAGAAATTATAAAATTGTCGACATTTATAACCCTGGTAGAATGCTACCAAAAACGAAAAATGCAAATTCAATTCCTAAATAACTGAAAAAATAATCATACAATTCAATCTTTTGTCTAAACCTTTTATTAATTATTTGATAAAATCTTATGATAATGTATTCACTGAACATTTAAACATAGAATCACCACTAATGATGGATTTCCTCAAACCTCAAAAACCTCATCGAGTAATTCCTTTGTTCCACAATCAATAAAGATGTAAATTGAAGAAATGTGGAATCAAAAATTTTAAAAGTATTAATGGTGTTCACCCATTTGGTCATTGCAAATAAGAAAGAATGATCCAAATAGATATGTGTTGAATTCTGGAAATTAAGAAAGGTCACCGAGAATGAATAAAATTCGTTCCTACTCAGAGATAGTATTTTTGACGAACAACATTGTGCAAATTATCTATCGATATTATGTTAAAATATGGTTATTTGCAAATCGACAAAGCGGATGAAAATAAAGAGATGAAGGCGTTTTATCAAAAACAAGGAGAGAGTTTGTTTCGAATTTAAAATTCTACAGTTTGGTTGATTTAAAGCTCTTAGTCTTTGTAAACTAGTCATTTATAGTCTATTCCGTGACTCGAAATGTTGTATTGACTCATTGACAAAATCAAAATTCCTGCTTCATCTTATTTTCAACATAAAAAGGATATTTCCCACTGGCTTAATAATTGAAGAATGGCTTGCTTTAAATTTTGTGGCTATTTAACGTCGAATCAGTGAAATACATCGAATCTTTAATTTCTCAAAATGAAATCTCTCTTGATATCAGCTACGTTAAGGCCTTGGTCGATCGGAATACCCAAAAATCATACCATCTGCAATCATTCCCTGATATCTTTAAATTGTTATTAAATATAAGTCAAAAATCATGCAGACATAAATGACCACTTTTTAAACTTTTATCAAAAGCTCACTGTTTTTTTGGTCAATGTAATCTAAAAAGGCCCTTCAAACATCTTTTATCTGTTCTTATGAGAAGTTCTTCAACCAATAATCCTCCATTTCATGAAAAATTATCTTACTTGCAACTTGTTAGACAATGTATCTAAGGAGTGTTGTCAAAATATCTCGAGGAAAAGTTCGCTCCAGATAGGATTGTCAGACAAGAGCTTAATTCGTCTCATTAGAACGACGCTCCTGTTGACATGGTACTTTTTGCAAAACTTTTAATATACCAAAAATTCAGACAATATCTACGAAGGTAGAAATATCTATTATGGATTACAATACAGCTCTTCAATTCAAGCAGATTAGAGACCTCAAGGGCAGGAAAAATATATCTATCATCGAGTTTGAAAATTATGGTTGCGTAGTAGAATATATAAAAGCGTCTAAATATGGGGCTGCTTTCAGGTTATCAAGGTCAATTTATATTATAGAATTTAATCCTTATATAGATTTAACTCTAAACCAAAAAAAATGACATAGACATAAAACTAATCGTAGAAATTCTATATCACAAAAATCTACTTTCAGATCTTCAAGAAAATTCATGTGATCTGATAGATCTTAATGTAAGGAATTAACATTTAATGAATAATTACACTATTATCAGAAATCAAAAGGACCAAAAACTATTTGTACATCAGGTCATGATTAACCCAATTCTATCTCTCGATATCGAAGAACGCTAATTAAACATGCAATAAATAAAAGCATAAATTTTATTAAAAATAACTCATTTTGACCAGAATTAGGCAATTAGGCCCGAAAATTTCCTCAGTAATTGTCACAGATGATCGAAATCATAATCCAAAATATCCACATCGAGTCAACTGGTTCTTATGATGTCAATTAAATATTATGCTCTTTATGAAGTTTATTTTATTCGACCATTAATATCTGTAATTATGGTAATATTTATATCACCGTTTAAGTAGACCATTTCTCTAACTAAGTTGAAATGAAAGCTGTATCGAATCTGTTAGCTGTAATAGTAGATACCACATTCTTTTATCTGGTTATTCGAAGGTTAGGAGTTGTATTGCAAATTCATTAAGAGAAGGGAAGAGCTTTATAATCCAGAAAATACGTAAACCTCTTAAAATTTTGTTGAAATTACATTTCTATGAAAACATAATATCATGCTCAATGTAACCATCAAGTTGAACATATCATAAAGAAATTCAAGGTAGGCATAAGATGTTGCTTCGATGACATATCTGTTTCACTTCCGTGTTATTGCTTTTGTAAATGAATTAACAACTGGCTTTTTCAATGAAAAATACCCTTTTGCACAAACTTCAGATTGCCAATATACATTATGATTCCGTAACATATCAGCGATTAAAAATTAAGAAGATACTGATTATGTTAGAAAATTGAGTTAGAAACTGAATAAAATGCACGAGCAGACGAAACTCTAAACAGAAGAACAAAATAAATATCTTGCAAATAACTAAATTAAGAAGATAACCGGATAAATCTGTGCTTAGAACCATGTACTTATTTGTAAAACTTCACGGTAATAAACTCAAACCGTAATTTGACAGATGATTCACTTTCATTCATATAAGGCATCCAGTTTATGAGCTAGTTGACGTTTACAATCAAAAGAAGAAAATAACATTTTAGTTCAATTGAATGTACATTTGTCAAAACCATGATACAAGAGTCAGTATAATGGATGCCTACTCCCCGAAATGTGATGAATTCAGTATAAAATATAATCCGTGGTTTCCCACAACTACTTCCGGAATAATGAGATATGTAGCATCGTTAATTATCAAAAACTACAGGAGATGGATCTATTACTGCAAGAAGCAAACGCTATAATTATATTCAAGAATTTGAGAGTTTAAACAACAAGAAATTTGACTTTTAAAATCTTTGAGAACTGTTACTTGGATTAAAACGCATTTAATTACCACTTGTTTTCTCAATTTATCCAAAAGTTTCGTTGATATAAATCGGGTTTAATAATGTTAAATTTTGTGGACCTAAAAATAAAGGCCTTAACCACGTCATAAATTTGACTCGAATAAATTTACAAATTACCTTAATATGTAAAAACAGATTTGTACGAGACGTACATTAATAAGCAAAATTATTGTAAAATTCATATTTAGTTTCTAATGTTGGGAAGAAGTAACGATATTTTAAAATATTCCTCAATTAAATTATTCCTGATGTTAGATATCAATTCTAAAATCAGTAGAAACATCTAAACTATGTTATTTTAAGAAAAATTCTGTCAATCTTTTCAAAAAATTGTTCAATTTCATATATTTCGATGAGTACCATTCGAATATTAATTCTCAGGTTGTTAATATAAGATATAACTTACAATGCTCTGGAAAATATTTATTTGGCTATCCATTTTTCATGTGTAAAATAGAAATCACAGGTTTTTCAAAAATAAAAATCTCAGAATGTTTGATTATATAGTTAATTCATCAATTTGGTATATGCAATATATTTTTAGTCGGAAACATAAGAAGCTTTATTATTACAGAATTATATTTTAATTGAATTAAATGGAAACCGAAATTATGAAATCTTCTGAAAAAAATATTTCAATAAAATATAAAGTGAATATTCACATTGTTTCTTGAAATTGCGCAATCACAAAATTCTCCACTGTCATAGCTATACTTATGATTTAATTATTTACAAGAATAAATTTGAATGTCGTGAATATTTTTTACCTTAACAGAAAAACAGAGCGAATGTATCCGGTTTAAAAAACATAACTAATATACTATGCATAAAGTGAATAAAAACCCATTTAAATGTCTTTATGAGTATTTATATGGTTTTGGAGAATCTTACACAAAATAAATTTTGAAAGCTTTTATCTTTTCTCTAACTTATAAACAGATAAATTATTTGAAATGGTGAATAAATTTTAATTCTATAAAAATCTAATTCATTTATTTTTAACTGGAGTTTCAAGTTATAATAGTGTTTTAGGATCAGCTTCACGTGGTAAAGAAACTATAGGGTGCACATTTTACAATATTCAGATCATGCAATCGATAAACAGAAGGTAATATTTTAACTCAAAAAATTATCATAAATAACATGATTAAACGTACAAAAGTTAAATGCGAAATCATAGAAATGTCATTTTATTCAATTAAATTATTTCGACTGATAGTTGATGATATTTCGCATAAGTATTTCATTTTTCAAATATATTAAATAACTTCAAACAAAATATGATGTTTAAAAAGTGATATTTAGTATTTTATATCTTAAAACACCTTCAATGTAAAATTATCAATTATTAATTAGATAGCATGTTTATTGATTACTCCGAAAGTTTTTCAGTCGTGATATCGCAACAATAGAAATTTATTAAGAGCTAGGCCTAATGCGATTAAAATTTGTTTGATTGACAACTATACAATAACCTGATGGTTAATTTACCTTCGTCATTCAAAATAATTTTAAATTAAATTGATAATTTATACATTATAATTTTATTTATTTTAAAATTTTTGGTGATTTTAAAAATTTAACTAAGATCAATTTTACAAAATATTACGTAGACGTAAATCTCACAATATGTGTAAATTAGAAAATCATTAAATATAAAAATCACGAGTATTTACGAGCTCGCCATTTTATACAAGAATTTTTCAGTTGACATGAATATTTATTTGGCATTCATATCGATTTTTATTCAATCGATTATAATTTCACCTAAACTGGATGAACATAAAAAGAATGAAAATATTGGAAGCTTTTATTTAAATGATCAATATCCTCAAAATACTTTAGAAGCAACCAAAATGTCAGATATGGCTACAAAAAGTGAAACTCCTGAAAAGCGTTTAACGGTTAATCAGCCGATAAAAACGGAGAACGATATTTATCTTTCAACTTTACAAGAAATAGTCCCAATTCTAAGACAAAAAGTTTCTCTTAGTTATAAAAATTTATATGATCAGAAATACTATAAGAATCAGAAGAAGTTGCTGCGAGCATATTTTAATTATAATCGTTCAATATTCAATTTTTTTTCAAGAGAAGGTTTTCTGAACATGAAAAACCAGCAATCTGAAAGGTCGCTTACGAATAAAATACGATACAATCAGAGGAAAACACACAATCGTGAATTTCGAACAAGCCATGGGGAATCGACTTTAGAATCTCAGGAACTGGAGATGTCACTGAAACCTAAATTATTACGTGAGTTAAAAAACATGAAAAAAAGAATAGTCTATACACACGATCGCGTGTATTTGACAATATTGATGGAGTTTTAATAGACAGGGATTTTAGTCATCTAAATCGTTGGAGGAATGGGAGGAGACCTTTAGTTAATACGATAAATAAATTTGATCCCGAAAATTTTTTCATTTATTTTATATCTTCTCTCTCGGATAAACATGAAGTTAAATTTCTTCAGAATATTTTAAAAGATTTGAGTCTTTTAGCTAATTATGAAACCGATGCTTTCCATAAATACAGTAAGAAAATTAGTAAAATACTACCAATAAAATTGATTGAAACCTTTCGAGAGTTTGAAGAAGTAATGCAAAATCTCCAAAGTCAAATAAAAATATATACAAAACATAAGCGTCGAAACAATAGATATCATCATTCCATTCTGGAACTCATGTCAAATCTGAGTCGTAAAACTTTTCCAGTTTGTTTCATTTATTTAAAACAGGTTTGTCAAACCATATTTCCGACTAACATGAAGAATCTTCTTCGATGTGGGGTACTCCTTGATACTCTGTTCCTTAAAAAACATAAAAATTTAATACTGCGATGGGATTAGTATTTTCAATCAATTTATTTAAGAAATCAGTCAACAATCATATATTTAAAATACATACAGGAATGGTAACGATGAATCAAAGAAAACAATAAATTCGTTGTTTGACTTATAATAAAAATAAACTTATATTTTATTTGAATAACTGGATTAATTTACCTATTTTAGTAGAAGTATTTGAAATAAGGAATATTTTAAGTTACTAAAGATCACAAATACACGCATATTCATCGATTCTTAAATCCATATTTGTCAAATTTATTTTTTCTTAAAATCTTTCAAGTTTAACAATTTATTTGTTCATTTTAAAAAGATAAACCTTTTTTTAATATATGAGATTTTAACATTTTTATGTTCGGAAATTATTTAATATTATGTATGTATTATAAATGATCTTCTTTTTTCGAACATCTAATTTAACGTTTTACTCTAAGATAATTAATAAATTTGTAAAAACATTAATTTTTAAAAAGTCGAGTTTAGTAAAATTTTATTATCATCTGATAATAAATTTTTAAAACTGATGTTTGTTTTGTTTAATTTCAAATATTTGTTTCCCTCATCAATCCAAATTTCATTAATTTATTGATAAATTTATACCGTTATTTATTTTGCAGTAATTTCATATTTTAATTATAAGACTGTTTTCCCTGTATTTAAAAAGTAATTTAAAGTACGATTAAGAGTTTTGTTCGTGTAAATTTAACGTTAACGATATGATAAATTAAATGACTTAAACTAAAATTTTTCGCTCTTTTGAATGTTTCAAGATAACAATAACGGATATCACCTGGATATTCATGAAAATTTTTTGAACAGAATCATTCGAAAGATAAAACTTTCGTGAATTATTTTAACAAAGTTATATGGTTATAATAAAATTATTCTGCCTCACAATAACATGCGTAAGCATTAATATTACTTTTATTCTATGTTTTATGAATATGGTAAAATTATAACTATCAGAATAAATTTAAACATCTTACTTTTCTATTTTTGTAAATAAACAATTTCGATGAATTTACCTTGAGATATTGGCTTGAAAAATTTTATGGTCAATTTTATCTACAAATAGATTTTTGTTATTTTTAATTAAAATTAAGAATGAATATTACTTTGTGATAAAAAACAGAAGGATTTAAAAATTTTTCAATTTTAATATTTAAAATTAACAAAGTTATAATTCATAAACTTCTTTGCATTTGCTAACTTGAAAATTTTGAATAAAATAAATATTTGAAATTAAGCGAAACTACGGTAAAAAGGTCTGTTTTTACAAATATTCTCAATATTTTAAAATTTGAATGATACACTTATACAGAATATTTCAGTGTAATAAAATATTTATCTTTGGAAAAATGTTGAGTTTTTGAAATAGAAGAAGACATATGTCTTTTCATATATTTTATTTCGAAAATAAATATATGATTTTACAGTATATCTCTTAACTTGACAATTAATAATATCTTGAGAATAAAACCAACTTCATTATTATGGGAGCTAACTGCATTCATAAACATATTAAACCAATGTTCGATTAAATATTTAAAGTTAGTTTCTTGATTGATACATAAACCTGCAATTAAATACGTGGGTAATGTCAGACAGCATGACGGAAATTACAACTAAAACATGTATAGTATCAACTTGGCCATGGTATACTGATTCAAGATTTATCTCCTAGATGTTGATACATCATAAAATTTTTTACTGATGGTACGAACAAAGTTCTTTACGATATTTCTCATGAGGACTTAATTGATACAAATTTCAATGATGGTATTTTCGAAGAATCAACGTATCGATATAAGAAAAAACTACCCAATTTTATTGAATAAAACGATAAAACTATTTTTAATACATTCAATATTTTCTCAAGGAGACAATTTCCAAATTTTAAAGTAAATTAAAATTGGAGAATTAAAAGAAAATAAACATCAGAAAAGGGGTATAAGAAGCAAAATGCTACATTTATTTTTAAGCCATGAAAAGATTTAATTAAAAAATTATCTTTTTAGATACTTTATATATTTGAAAATATTGTGTACTATATTGAAATTTAAATCAAACACTTTATTAAGAATACCTTGACGTAGAGGTATTCCGTATTTTTTAATGTTGAGATTTGAAATATTTTTTTCATTTTTGAATATAACGTCAGCTCGCTTTTGACTCATCAATTAAGACTTACAAAGTTATTTAAAAATAATATGCATGTTTAAATGATGCAAAAATTACAATTTTCGTGATATTTTTTTAAATAAGGAATTCGTAAATGATGAAGTAACTCTCATTATTTTTATCCACGTTGATAAAGGACAATAAATTCTTTCAGATTTATTGGAATATTTTACCAACCTATTCCATATGAAATGTTATTCTTTATCAGAAAATATAATTTTTTGAATACCGTTGATCTATCAATGCCTTAATTCTATAAATACAAAAAATTTTAATTTAAATCATAAATAAAAGTAAAAAGTTTTTGAGTAAAATAATATTGTTACTATAAAATATGTTTTTTTCATATAATATTCAAAACATTCAAAATTTTAACTATAACATGAATAAAATTACTTTAACATCAAAAAATTGATTTTTATTGTCCAAAGATAGCAAAGTGGTTTTTAACAATTAATATTTATGAATTCAAGTAGTTTTAAAAGTGTATGCTCAAATACTATCATAAAAATTTTTTTGATTGAAATTTTATAGTTTTTAAATCTATCAGTATTTATGAACAATTCACAAATATTTAAAATTTTCTAAATTTCTTTTTAAGAAGGAAACTATAATTATTATTATCTGATTATGTGATTTTATGTCTGTTAAACAGAACTCAAAATCTTTGTTATACTAGAAAGATCGTTTCAAAATTGCCTGAAAGTAAACTATCATTTGATGCACAAATTACAGAACTAAAACATTCTTTTATAATTAAAAATAGATAGATTTCAAATTTATAAATAAATAACTCATAGATTTAATTAATTTCATTTTTAAAATCAAACTAGACAAGATTTTCAGGTGATAATCTATTAATTTTAATAAAAACTTTTAGAGAAAATTATCTTTGTATTTCATTTTAACTTCATTTTATGAAGCCAAACCTATTATAGAGAAATATTTTGATTTGACTATTCAAAGTTTTATACCATTTCAAATATAATAAAATTTACATTTGAATAAGGATGAAAAGTCTCATATACTTCTCTATGAAAAATAATTATGAATTTTATTTATTGAACATATTTGAGTAATAGAAAAAATAAATCATTCAAACCAGTTATTTTTAAACAAATTACCACTGAATTGTGAAGATTTTTAAAATTAAAATTTTTCGCAATAAGTTCAGAGAAAAGAAGTTTTGAATCCAAGTTAAAAAATTGAAAATAATTCCTTTATTTATCTTCTAGTATCAAGAAAGATTAAGATTGTACTTAATAATATTTGACTTATGAAATAGTTAATAAACAAATATATTTTATTCGAGGTATATTTTATGGCTTAACAATATTTTGAAATTTTAACAATCTACAATTATTTTTCAAATAAAAAACAGTGAACACAATTTTGAGCATCTCTTCAGTTCATATTTCAACTAATTTAGTCAGAAGAGATAACATTCAACTTTAATTTTGGCGTTGATAATTCAAAAATACTCATTAAAAATAGGAATAAAGTTTTAGTTTTGTACAATTGAATTAAATATTTATCCATTGTACATCAAAAATTAATTATAAAAACGAAAATATCTATTCGATTATTATGATGATCAAAATTATTGAATTTCACGGTTTACGTTTGTAAGAAATGAATTTTATATAGTTTTTAATTTTAACATAACCAAATTTTCGAAATCGTTTATTTTAAACAGGACTGCCTAAAATAAGTTAAATTGAAATCGTGATAATTGTAAATGATTGGTTATCATCTCATGTAAATATAGATATTTTTATAATCTATGAAATTTTTATATTCCATAATAATTGAATAACAGAACAATAATCGACAAATTTAATATGTGCAAAACTGGTTTTCGTTAAATGAACTTCATTTTGAACTTTAAAAGATAAATCTCAAAATTATTCATTAAGCCAAAGAAAATCGTTTTGAATGATAATATCCTATGAAAGTGTAATTTATAAAATGTTATTTTTATCAAATATAAACATTTTTGATGCAATAAAATATTTTTTCTCAGTTATTTTATAATAGAATATAAAGGCCTTAGTTACTTCTACAAAATATTCAAAGATTTGTTGAGTGATCTTTTCTTCATCATTTATAACTCATATAACCAAAATGAAAAGATGGCTTGAAGTATATTTTTGAAAATAATATTTTTAAACACTTATTAAAATCTCACCATAAATGATAATTTTGATTTTAACCTAAATATATGTGCAATATTGGATATACAAGACATTACAAATAATATATGATCAAGTATTTTTTATATTGATTGATAATAATAAGTCACTTATCAAATCAAATTATTGTAAATTTAAATTGGTGATAAGCATTTCATATGAACAAAATAGAATGATCCCAAATCTAGGAAAATAAAATATATTAGAAACAAAAATTTTATTTCAATAAACTTTCAAAAACATAATATTGAACATCATCAATGAGAAATTTTGTTAAATTATAGAAAATTCGAACAATTATCATTTTGAACTTGTTACTAACTGATAAACTTTTGATTTTAACCTGAAAATTTTGGATTACGTCGAATTACCTTCAGAATTCTCTTTTTAATGGTGTTTTAAATTTATCATTTTAATTATGAAGAATAACTGAAAAATTGTCCAGACATTTAAATGAATAAAATATTTATCAAGTAACAGGTATAAGAAGATATTATGTTTATGAATAGATAGATATGATGTCAACAATAAATCTATCTTTCGTGTTATCAATGCCATGTTGTTTGATAAAGTGCATAACATAGGTTTTAAAAGTATAAAAGGTGTTTTGTTTTAATATTTTAAATAAATAAAAATGCCAAATTTTCTGTAAAAAATTATATAAATCTATCTCTCATTTTAATTTTATATATGATTAAAATACGTAACAAACATTTAAGTTAATATTTTTACTTAATCATTCATAAATTTAAATTATTTTATCGTTATTCTTTTTCATAATTTGATTATTTGAGGAAATAATATTTAAAATTGTGATATCATAATCAAAATTTGTTAAATTTTATAAAGTATTCTTAATACTTTTAAAGATTACATAAAAAATCTGAAATATATTTATTTATTTCAAAATAATTACTTATTTCGTTATTAGAAAGATTTATATCATAAATATGATTCTATAATATGAAGAAGCTATAAAATATTATAAATTTATATTTTACGAGGGCTTGATGAAAATTTAATATTTTAGCAATTTTATTTGTTTAAATAAATAACAACTTAAAAAAAGAATACATTGAAACATTTAATATGTATAAATTTACAAACAACAGATAATCTCTTTAAACAGAGTTTATTTTGATTGAAGGTATCTGAATATATTATAGAATTTCATTCATATAGATTTTTTTAATATAACGAGTTTAAATAGAGTGTAAAACTAAATTACTGCTTATAGCAGTTGGAGAACCTTTTGCATGATAATGATTAATGTACACTTATCTACTGTTTGACAAAGTTTTAATTTTCTTGAAATTAAAAAACGAACAAAAATTTAATCTCTCTTCAAATGCGTGCTTTTAACGAATTGATTCTTGTCTGAATTAGTTTGTTTATGAGGATTCGGTAAAACCTGGAGACATTTCTAAAAGAGATTATATTGTATTTACATTTTCCCTCACAATCTGTTTCTAGTTGTTCAGAAACGGCTCAACTCAAATAGGAACTGTATTCAAGATTTATCTAATTTGAAGTTATTTGGGAGCTGTATACTTATAAATATTTTACAATTAGATATGTTATTTAACTTAATACTATCTCATAGTCATCTATTTGCCTAGATGAATATATACCATCCAGTTTTGTTATTCATTTTAAATATATGAATATTTGCATATTCATTTATTTTAGAGAGTCTATGGAATCTCATAAATGACACAATTTATTTTCAAAATTAACTCATTCTAAAAGTCACTACACCTCAACATAATGATCACATCACTAAAAATTTCTTTTTTTAATCATTACTATCTAATGCAACTCTCAAGTCAAAATATTTTTTGTTATTACAATTTTTTGATCAATTAAATCTCCTTCAATGGCTACAGCTGCAACATCTTATGTACAGAATTAATCGTGACATATTTATGAAAAAAATACTCCTTGATCATTAAATAAAGATAAAAATTATGTGATCGTTTAAATAAAACTTAAAATGATTCTAACTTTAGATGTTCAAAATTATATATGCTTCAATTTTCTTTTTCTTGGGAGTTGTAAGCATATAAGTCTTCAAGTATATCAATAATTTTAATGAATTTTTTGGAACCTAAGAATTGAATAAACATTATAAAATCGTAAAAATTAATAAGGATAAATGCTTTTTTATATTTTCTAACAGTTTAATATCGCCTAATTTATTGAGGAATTGATAAAACGTACGTGCAGACTTCGCTTGTCTAAAAAGTATGAGTCCGAATTCTTTTAAATCTCTGAAAACGATAAGAGAATTTTACTTTTTGATATTTTGTGTTGAACTTTGTAATCATGTTTAAAACATGATATAATATCTATTTTACAGCCTTAATAATGTATGACATAAAACAACCTGCGCACTTGTCGATACATTAATACGCTCTTATTTATTTACTACAGTGAGATAATTGAATAATTCAAATCTAATTTTCTGGGCGACGAAACTTACAGGGATGACTGGATAATTTATTTCGACCTAATGTAAGTCAAAAATGGATAAAATGAAAAAACTAATTGCGATTATTTCCAGCTCTATTAAAATAATGAGTTTTGGAGATATAAAAAGTTTGGCATGTTTAGAGATAACCATCTGAAGGAAAATATGAAAAATTAATTAATTCTTGAAACCGTTAGTTTTCCAAGACTGTCCTTCTCCATCATTCTGAAACATCGAAGAGGCATAATTTTTGATAAAATAATCAGAAGATATTATCTCAAGGATAAGTTAACTCCTGAAGTCAGCACTACTGACCTTTTCTGCGCACGACGATTACTTCTGAAACAAGATCTCTTTAAATCAACCCCAAAAGTAGTTTCGTCTGTTTTATGGCAATTTTATTCCATTTTCTTAGGTCAGGTGATTGAAAAGACGAGAGTATCTCTTAGTTCAAATCCAGACAAGTTTAGAAAAACAAACTAACATGTTACGTTGTTACAGAACTACAGGAAAAACTAAATGTACTCAAACACACAAAATCATTATAGTCTGAAAAGGCGAGATCACAAAAAAGTTCGAAATGGCCTTATTCTTAAGTGAATAAAACAAAGCCAGGATAAAAAATACAACATATATCAGAGATAAAATCACTCGACTAAAAATCTTTAATGTTAGAATAGCTTGTGAAAAATGCAATAGAAAATGTCCCCATCGTTCGAATGCAAAATAAAATGATAAAAATTTTAATATTTATTCTCATGAATATTATTTAGGAGCTACCGATTTTTGTGACAATAATTGATGATTCACTTTTAAAATTCTTTAGTTTACTTTAAACCCATCTGCTTCGTTGACACAGGAACGATACTATGTTTCATTAAAACTCGATGTTCTTCAGATATGGAAAAACGACCCTTAAAAATTACATTAAATTTAACGAATTGAGATTCGACTGACTAACATGAACAAGTACAGCTAATTTCATGATTGTAATTAACTCTTTTCATTAGACTTTAAATATCATCGACAATCTGACGTAAAATATGATAATTAGCAGAGATTTCTTAAAGTAGTTTAAACATCAAAATTGAATTGAATTAAGACAAATATACTTCCGTTTCCATTTACTGGTGCCATGAATTTAAGATTCACATTAACCTTAATCACCTACTAATTTAGATCAGGAACATATTAATCAACATAATCAAACTCTCTTGTATTCTCTTTCTAACGGATATTATATTTACGGACGTGGTTAAACACCACATTGAAACAAATTAAATATCCTATTTCTATCAACTTTAAAGACGAAATGAATAAACAGCTGGACCAAATTTTAGCTGCGATAATAATAAGTCATAGCGAAAGCTCTTGGTTATCTCCAGCTATTTTCGAAAAAGCTTTACGTAAACGATTCTGTGTAGATAACACAACAATGAATAGTGGAACTATTAGAACGAGTTTATTCTTCTACTGTTGCTTCAATATTAGAACCACTTCAATGAGATCTATATTTTAACCGTAAAATTTAAATTGGTTTACTGGCATGTGCGCTTCGATGAAAGTTCAATGCTTAAGAAGGCTTTTACACTAGACTTGGTATGCCAAAGATTAATTTCAACATCATATCGTTTGGCCTCACAAACACTTCATCCACATTTCAGATGATAATGTACAAAATTATGCATGGAGATAATTTTTATTTAATGCTATTTGGATGAAGTCTAAATTTATGCTGGTTTACTCGAAGAACACAGTCATGTTCTTGAACAAGTTTTTAAAAATTTCAAAAATATAATATTAATTTGAAAAACGATCAATGTTTGATTTTGTTTTAATGAAATATTTTATGATTTAAAATTTCTGAAAACTCGATGAGACCGGATAAGTTATACGTGGAGGCTATTAAAAACTTGACTATACCTAATGATATCAAAAAATGGTCATCCTTTTTAGGCACAGTTATCATATCATCCTCTATATAGAATTTCTCTCAAATCGAGGAACAATCATATAAACTCTTGAGAAGAGCTATTCTGTATAATTTGGATGCGAAAAGAAATGAACCATTTACAAAACGTATAAATTTGATGACCAATTTACCCTCATGTTGAATTCAGAACATACAAATATCATTTAAACTCTCAACAGACGTCTCTGATCAAGCAGACGTGCCCGTCAGTGCCAAAATATTGACAGTATGGACGTTTCCAATCAGTTTACAAGCCAGTTTTAAAGCAAAGCTCAGAGAAATTACTCAAAAATTTATAGAAAGGGATGTAGAATAGTCTGGGAAATCCGAAAGTTTAGGGACGATCTGAAATATAAAAAATTTAACTTATTAAACGATCACAATCCTATAACCTTTTAGAAAATCTTCCAATTACGTAAAAGGTAGAAGGACGAGATTGTTGTAGAAGTTGAAGACAGTGATTATGAAATTATATTTATTCCTGGATATAAAAATATTTTCCCCGATGCAGTATAATTTTCGTTAACAACTATTGATGACGATCCTTTTGCAAATATAAAGTAGCAGCAATAGGAAGACCCCATCCTAGAAATAATTCAAGAATGGATAAAAACTAATTATAGATATTCGATTGGAACATACGAGCTTGTTTAATGCTTTCTATGTTATTATTGATGAAATAGAAGTCTTCTAATCGTGCAAAACACAATGTAATTCTAAATTTTTGCATAGGTTCACTGTGATATACTGTCCTATTCCAGTAAAGATAAAACATTTGACTACTTGAGCACTCGATTACACTGAAAAACATGAAAAGACATTTCCAATTGGATCGGTAAATGAGAAGTATGTAATGTTAATAAGTGTAAGAGCTACACTCCTCGAGCGGATCTGATAGCATTTGAATGCGTTAGAGGTTTTCAAGATGACATATTGATTTAAAAATATTTCTCAACACTATATTGTACGATAATAAATACATTATCAATGCCACTGAAGCATTCATAAAATGGTTGAGACGAAGACCATTCTGTCAGAAACAATATTGAGAAGCTGCAAAATTTATGATGTATATCAAATTGTACAGATTCGGTCTCCTTAGTCACATACATACGGATCAAGGCACTCAGTTATAGTCTATTCAAGAAATAATCTTTGTACCCACTCTAGGAATTAAAAAAACAAGAAGTACTCATTTCACAAATTGTAAACGGGCAGGTAGAAAGGTCGAACAGACCATTTAAGAAACATTTTGACAATATTCATATGATGGCTTTAACTAATTAATACGAATTTTGCAATCAGTTGATGGTTCAACACAAAGAGCGAAAAATAATTGTACCTGTTATGCTCATTGCGTGTTAACCTCTGGCAAAGATATCAATGATCCAGTTAACATGACAAATGTTAAGCATGCAGAAACTTTCAAATTTCATATCTATGGTTCGAAACCTCTTCAAACAAATTATGAAAAATGTAGAGATTGGAAATGTTTCTTTGCCTGCAAATAAAACCCAACATAAACATACTGCAGCTAAAAATAATTTAAAAATTCTTTTATTCTCCCTGTGATAAGGTTTATCATCAAAACACTGAGAAAATTCAGTTAAGTTATGGGTTCGACGTTTGTTTTCTGTTAAACCTTAGGAAGAACGTCTAAACTATATTATTTACAGTTGCATATATCTTGAACAAGTAAAGAGAGTTCTCTCTAATATTCTCTTTCAGGGCGAAAAAGCAAAAAGAAAACAACGAAAGGCCACCACAGCAGAAAACCAATGAGCAAACGTCCACAGAAGTCTACGAAGAAATAAAAGAGAGTCATGGCTAACTTTGAGAGGATGATTGGAATGTAGAATGGCTTATAATTACACTCTCAGTAAAGATTAGATTTATAATCTCAGTTAATAAAGAGGATTTCAACTATTGTAACTCACAAAAAATTCATTTTTATGTATGTGAGGTAAGTAAACGTAAATATATCAGTAAAACTGTGTTGATATCTCTACCCTGAAATTATTATGAATTTTTCGAGGAATAAGAATTCTGCATATGCAACCATTACATGGTTTGATCAAATTAACCCTAGTTTAATGTCTGAAGTTGGCAAGATTAAAATCTTTTCTATATCTTAATTTTCACTGACTTTCTATTTTCCATGATTGAAAAATAGCTTTCATACTCCTGATTATACAACTATCTATAATTAACACTATAAAAAAAAAAATTCTCAATGCTTGAAATCGACTTGTTACAAAACTAAATTCATAACATTTTTTTAATTTTTAACCAAATTAACTCGAAAAATTATCCTTCATATATCACATACTTTCAAACCCGAAAATTATTCTCTCTAACATATGAAAGATCTTTAATTTATTTCCATTCATTTATTTTTAACCTGAACATTTAACGCTAATCTACTATGTTGTCATGAAAATGACTTAAAATATAAACATTAATACAAGACTGTAGCAAAATGTGTTATATATCTTCTCAAATAAACATTTAAAAATTGAAAATTCTGATCTTTTTCATAAGTTCATTTTTATGGAAAATGAATAAATGTATCTCCAGTGAATATCCGACTTTAAATTTAATTGTACAAAATGAAAAACGTTTTTAATAATTAAAACTAAATTCTGTCATTTTAATGGTTGAACATTGTTTTAAATAAAATATAATTTTTATCAAAAATTTTATTCTATGAAAACATTGAGGACTTTATATTATCGTTATATCCCAAAATAAAGTTTATCATATTTTTATCCAATGAAATCTATATTATTTTTCCTCAATAAAATATCGTAATGATTCAGGCTCAAGATGTTTTTTTAAATATTTTTAACATAGTATTTTATTTTTATGTTTAATGTGTTCATTTAATAAGCATCAACATAATTTTTTTCAATTTTTAAAATATCTTGTTATATTCAGATTTGACGTGATTTAACTCTTCTGTACATTAAGAAAATAAGATTTATCTCTCCATTAAATATTTTAAGTTTAATTTTATTGATTTATTTTCTTTTTTTAATTTCGGTTGATATAAAACTAAAAAGTTTCATATTAATTTATCATATAATTCATCATTACAACTGCTTAAAAAGATTATGTCTAATATAACGCAAATTTTGTTCTTATCATTTAAGGATGATTTTTTTGAAATGAATGATGAAAATAACCTTTCAGAACCTCATAAGAATGATGTTTATGTCTATTTTACGCTATTAGGTTAACCATACTATGTTTCTCCGTTCAGCGCATTTAAACATTTTCTGCACCTTTACAAGAACAGAAACATTGAATTTTAATGTCCTTTTATCTTATTAGGAGATAAGAATATAATGATGATAAAATAATTTTTCAATTTTATATACATGATCGATAGCATTTAATAATGGTTGCATAATAAATGATCAAACATTTTACAAATTTCTTTTATTTGAGTAATAAGATCAGAAAATTTAAAATAGTCAATAGCTTTATTCCAAAGTTTAATTTATTTTTAATATAATGTTGATAAATCTATTGATATTTTCAATATTTTTTTCAATCAGCTGAATTTAATGTTAGTTTTAACATATGTCTTTGCACAATTACGAATATAACTTTTAATACAGATTAAATAATAACTTTTTATATATTTTTGACAATTGGAGTATAAACAAGGATTTATCAACACGATATTTTTTAATTTTAATTGAAATTCCCTTTTAATTTTTGTATTCAATGTTGTTTTGTGAACAACAGTTGGTGTCAGAAATTTCCCCACAACACTTTTTATTCAAGAATGCATAAAATTTATATTTTATCATTCATATTTGATTTACTCTGGGTTTTAAAGGTTAGATTTTGCACTTATTTTCGTTGCGACCATTAACCATTATAATTGATAAATTTTCTGTAGCTTACTACGTGTTTAATATGAGATCATCTAACATACTTACATATTTATGAATATAACCATGTTTTTAGACTAAAACACAGATAAGGATATTTGACGACTTCAAAATAATTAAAAATTTAAAAACTCGTTAAATTGAAAAAGTTTAATAAAATCGATATTTTGTGAGCATGAAGAATGATAATTTTATGTGAAGAAGCTTAAATATCCATTTATATTTTCGATATCTTCGATGACTGTATAGACAATTTTAATTTTTATAAAATGTTCATAGATGAAAAATAATAAAGATCATAAGTTATTCGTAGTACAATTCATGGATAAAATACTTCAAATAAAAAAGTTCAATTAAAATCATGCTAAAAAAATGTATATATATTTGTGAAAGATCTATTTGAATTTATTAAATATTAAACTGAGCTTTAATGGTCTAATTTATTAAAATATGACTTATTACAATGTAATTCTCAGTTTTTATTGAATGAAATCTAAATTTCATTTGTTCTATTTATTTAAGCTGCTTTCAAAGTGCTATAACGAAATCATATATGGACAAATTCAACTAATAGTAGATTAAAAAAACATAAATTAAATGTTTCTGTCAAGAATAAAGAACAAATAAATAAAATGAAACATTCGAAGAGATTATTTTATAATCTCACGGTTAAAAGTACATTTATGTCGCAAACTCATTAGATAGTTCTCAATAAGATAAATTTTCAGACAATTTTTTCCTACAGTGCAATAAAAATCATGGATATAGTCAAAACATAAAATAATTCAACAGATTATTTGAATATATGAATATATCTAGATTTATATTGTGAATGAAAAATCTTAATTCACAAAAGATTTATACATTAGTAAAGACACAAATAATCTTTATAATAAAAACATTTTTTTATTTTAAATATGAGAAGAGGCTCTATCATAACTTTCTTCTGCCTTCGCTCAAAGAAAAAATTATTTCATTTAAATGGAAAGTTGAAATTTAAGTATATATCGCTTATCATCTATGTTATTTTTAAATTTTCCTCGAAAATGATGGATTAATTTTTCATAATTTGATAAGTTTTTGATCCTTTATTAAATCTTATCCAATGAGAGGTACGTCATATGTAAGCTCAATTGTTATAAACTAAATCTTATAACTAACAACAATGCACTTTTATTTTCGTTAAATTTAAATCTGATATATTATTATTGAATAATTAATAATCGTTAACTAACAAGATAAATTATCTTGGTGCCAATAGCAAAAGTTTTATGTTGGTGGAGACTACAACCTTATGCAAACAAGAAAAATTCCAAAAATTACATTTTGCAGATTTAAAGAACGGCTCTCAAGTTTTGATACAATCACAATTGTGAATTGATAGACTTTTAGCCTCAATCGTCTTATCTTACCTGCCAAATTCTACGATGATCTTTTGAGCTATACTAGTCACCTGCTTAAAAGACACCGCAGACAGATGTAGCTCACTCAAACCAGGGATTTGATTTCAAAGAAACTAGGAATAAATGAAAACCCTTCGAAGCATATCCAATCATTTTCGACAAAGATATCTACATCACCAAAAAATCTGCGACATTACAAGGGAAAATGAAACACCTAGCAACGAGTATGAAATCATTAAGGGAAGCATGAAGTAGTTTAATTGATACGAAGAGCATCCTTCAATAGATTTCTTCCGCTGCAGCTAATCATCTTAAAATTTTTGGAGATATGCCTCTTCCTGAACGCTGTTCTAACGTATAGATTCGTTAATTTGAAAAAGGTTCATACAAGATCAGTTAACACTCAACTTGAATTTCCATCTGTTATGACAGAAGAAAACCTAGAATACTTTGGAGGATTATCTTGCTATTTTATAGCTATGTTTCAGTTGATTGGATCTTTACAGAAGACATAATACTGATGCACAGAGATCATGCTGTAAATGTGTAGTTAAAGGTCACTCAGTTAATGATTGTACATGATTAGTTATTTAAGTCATCTGCAAAAAGAGAGGGAACTTTAACTTTTTACGTTCTCAATTAGTAAGAAATAATAAAAATTATCTCCCAAAATTTTACTCGTCTTCTCTAAATTACCTCAGTGCTAAGCTATAAATAGAAGACGTTTCTGTTGAAGATTCGCTTAAAATCAGTGTTAAGTAGAACACAGGATCGATCATGTATAAATAATGAATCATAACTATCTGCTAGAAATGCATGAAATCAGGTTAACACATGCAAATATGCTCAATTTCACTGTAGTCTGATAAATATAGTTTGAGATGTCATCTTCCATATCAAATTGTTAGAGGCCGATACTAAATGAATGTAACTGTTATGAATTGAATAAGTAGCCGAATGATATTAATACGTTACTTAATGACCAGAAATGGTTTAATTATCGACATTTATCATGTTCTGGTATAAAGCTAAAAAACTAAAAGGCAAAGTTAATTCCTAAATATAAAAAATAATCACACAATTCAATCTATCGTCGAAACCTTCAATGAAGTTGTTTTCTCAATCTGATAATTATGTATTCACAAAATTTTTAAACATAGAATCACCACTAATGATGCCATTCCTCAACGCTCAAGAACTCTTCGACTCTTCTTTAAGTTCAAAAATCAAAATAAAGGTGGAAAATTGGAATCATAAAAGCAATAAATAGTTAAACTAGTGTTCATCCATTGTCAAACCAAAAAAGACGGAACAAATCGATACGTTTTGACTTCTGGAATTAAGCAAGGTCACGAATAAATTTCAGGATTCGCTGCAGCATGAACTATATTAACGAACTACATGTGAGTTATCGTTCGATACGGGATTTAAAATATGGTATGTGATTGGCAAAAAAGTAATGCATATGAAAATAAAGAGATTACGGCGTTTTATCCATACCCAGAAGTGAGTATGTTCGAATTTAATATGCTACAGTTTGGTTTATGTATCGTTCGTAGTTTTTTAAAGCGTCATTTATAGCTTATTCCGTGAATCGAAATACTATTGTGAGTTTTCTGACAATATAAAAATTCAAAAATTATCTTAAATAACAACATAAAAAGGATATTTCCCACTGACCATAATAAATGAAGAATAGCTTACTTTAAATATAATGACTCTTTCATGTCGAATCCGTGAAATACATCGGATTTATAATTGGGAAAATAAAATCTCTCCTGATCTCAGCTACGTAAAAGCCTTTGTCGATTGAAGGACCCGATCAAATCCATTCGAATATAGATATCTAATTTGTATCAACAATTTTTATTCGATATAAGTCACAAATAATACCTACATAACTGCACGACTTAAAATATTATCAAAAGATCAAGATTTGTGATGGTCAAAATAATCTAGACGCCAATCGAACATCTTTTCTGTTCTTCTGAGAATGTCATCAATCAATAACCCTTACTTCATGAAAAATTTTATCTTACTTGCAACGCTTTAGACAATGCATTTTAGGCGTGTTTGTCAAAATATTTTGAGAAATGCTTGCTCCTGTTAGGATTTGTAAGTTAAAGACTTAATTCGTCTCATTAGAGCGACGCTACTGTTAGCATGGTACGCTTTGCTTTACTGTGAATATGCCGAAAATTCAGACAATATCAACCTAGTCAGAAGTATCTATTTATCATGGATCACAACCCAGCTGCTCGTATCAAGCAGATTAGAGATTTTATGGGCAGGAGAATAGGATGGATATTCGAGTATGAGAAGTATGGTTAAGTAATAGAAAATATAAAAGGGTCTAAATAAATGAAATTTTTCAAATTATCGAGGGCAATTATTAAAGTCGAATTTATTCCTAATAAAGACTTCACTGAAGTAAAAATAAAAAATAAAACATTATGGACGCTCTAAATCACAAAAATCGACCTTCAGATATTCAAGAAAATCCATTAAAATCTGAAACATTTTAATGTAAGGAATTAACATCCATTGAATAATTACACTATATTATCAGAAATAAAGTGACTAAAACCAGTTGTACCTCAAGTCATGATTAATCTTATTCTATCTCTAGTTAAAGATGAACTCTCATAAAACATGGTAATAAATAAATGCTGAAATTTTACAAAAATCACTGACATTGACCCGAAATAGACAATAATGTTTGAAAATTTCATCAGTAATTTAATTATCGCGAATGATCAAAATCAAAATCGAAAAATCTCAGACATCGAGTTAACTGGTTCCTATGTAGTCCAATAAATCTTATGCGCTGTTGTTGGTTGATTTTATTCGACCATTACCATCTAGTCATAATGGTAATCTTTATATAATCGTTTACGTGGACCATTTCTCTAAATAGGTTGAGGTGAAAGCCTTACCGAATCGCTCAGGTGAAATAGCAAAAGGGCTTTATTTTATCTGATAATTCGAAGATTTAGAGTTACCGAGTAAATTTATTGAGATCGATGAACCCCGTTTGAATCAGGTATATTCGAAAACCTCTGCAAATTAATAGGTAATCACATTTCTAGGAAAATGGATCATCGTCCTCAGTTTAACGGTTTATGGGAACATTTAAAAAAGAAAATCATGGAACGCATAAGATGTTGCTTCGATAATGTTTATATCTTTGATGACTATATTTATTGCACTTCCGTGTCATTGCATGTTGTAAATGGATTAACAACGAGTTATTCTTCATGCTAAATACTCTTAAGCAAAAGTGTAAGATAACCAATCGACATTATGTTTCCGTAACATCTCAACGACTCAAAATTCAAAGAAGATACAGCTTATTATAGGAATTTGATAAAGAAACTATATTTAATACATGAGCAGACGTATCTGACAGTAAAACAACAATATAGATATTAAAAATTGTAACTTAGGAAAATAACTAGAAAATTCTATTCGTCTTGACAATGTATTTGTTAAAAAACACACGGAATAAGTTAAATTGAATCGTAATTTGATTAATCTTTCATGATCATAAATATCAAGCATCCAGTTTATGAGCTAATTGACGTTTACAATCAAAAGAAGTAAATAAAATTTCAGTTCAAAAGAATGTACATATGTCAAAATCCATGATAAAAGGTATCAGTAAAATGGAAGCCTACTCCAAAATGTGAAGACTTCGGTATCAAATAGAATTATGGGTTTCCACCATCACTTCCGGGAGGAAATATATGTCATCGTTCATTATCGTTAACTTCAGGAGAATGATTATCTTACTGTCAGAAGCAAACGCTACAATAAATTAAAGAATTTGATAGTATAAATAATAAGCAATTAGACTTTTAAAATTTTCAAAAATATTACTTTGATTATTAAAACATTGAATTCTCATGTATTTTATCAATTAATCCTCAATAATTCGTCGATATAAATCGTGTTTAATCTTGTCAAAATTTTTGGACCCAAGAATAAACTCTCAACTGACTTCCTAAATTTGACCTGAGTAAATTTACGATTAACCTAAATACGCATTAACAGATTTTTATGAGGCGTACATTAATTAGCAACATTATCGAAATATTATAACAAAATTAATATCAAGTTTTTAAGGTTGAGTAAAAGAGAAGTGATTTAAACAAATTCTGATATGAAATTATTCGTGTGTTAGATTTCAATTCCATATTTAGAAAATATATCTTTAGTCTGTTATTTTTAGCAAAATATATTCGTTTTATCAACAAATTGTTTAATTTCATATATTTCGAAGAGTTCCATGAATTTTAATTCTCAGGTTGTTAATATAATAAATATACATTTGAATATATTTTATTCAGCCTGTCTTTTTAACGTGTAAAATAGAAATCAAAAGTTTTCAAAAAATTGAAAACTCAGATTGTTTGAAGATTTATGTTAATTCATCAGTTTGATTAAACCACAATATTTTGTTGAGTAAACATTAGAAAATTTATAATTACAAATTCTGTTTTTATTGAATTAAGCGGAAAGGGAAATTATGAAATCTTCTAAAAATTATTTAAATAAAATATAAAGTGAAATTCGGGTCATTTATTAGAGACTGCGCAATCATATAATTCATAACTTTCATTGATATACTTATGATTTAATAACCTAAAAGAATAAATTCTAGTGTCGAAAAAATTTTTACTTTATAGGAAAACAGAGAAAATGTATCCGGTTTAAAAAACAACTAATATACAATGCATAAAGTGAATAAAAAATCATTTAAATATCTTCATTAGTATTTATATGGTTTGGGAGTGTTTTGTAGAATTTTTTCAAAAATAAATCTTCATTGGTATCTTGAGAAGGCTCTTCTTATCTTTTTCTAATATATAAACAGATAAATTATTTGAAATGTGTATAAATTTTAATTCTATAAAAATTTCATTCATTTTTTTTGTCCAAGAGTTTAAAGTAATAATACTGTTTTTGGATATGCTTCGCATGGTAAAGAAACAACAAGGTGCATATTTTACAATATTCAGATCATGCAATCGATAAACAGAAGGTAATTTTTAAACAAATAATTATCATAAATAACATGATTAAACATACAAAAGTTATATTTGAAATCATAGAAATGTAATTTTATACAATTAGATAATGTCGAATGATTGTACATTGTATTTCGCATTATAGTTCCATTTTTCAAATATATTTACAAAATGCAAAAAATTTGATGTTTAAAAGAGCCAGTTCATATTTTATATTTTAAAACACCTAATATGTAAAATAATCAATTATTAATTGTATAGAATTTTTATTGATCCTCGAAAGGTTTTGCAATCGTAATATCGCAACAATGGAAATTTATTAAGAGTTAGCCTAAAGCGATTAAAATTTGTTTGATTGGCAACTAAACAATAACCTGATAGTTAATTTATCTTCGTCTTTCAAATTATTTTAAATTAAATTGATAATTTAAACATTTTTATTTTATTTATTTATAAAATTTTACAAAGATCAATTTTTAATATATATCATAGACGTAAATCTCCCAATATGTTAAACTAGAAAATCATTAAAAACAAAAATCATGAGTATTTACGAGCACGCCGTTTTATGCACGATGTTTTCAGTTGTCATGAATATTTATTTAGCTTTTAATTATCAGCTTTTAATCAATCTATTGTCATCTCACCTCAACTGATAAAATAAAAGGCATGAAACTGTTCAAGATGTATATTCAAATGATAAAGCTACTCAACATAACTAAGACCTAACCACAATGTCAGATGGCAACAAAAGGAAGTAAAACTCGTGCGGCGATAAAAACGGAGAAAAGGTATTTCTCCTTCAAGTTTCTCATCAAATTTACTTCCTGTCATAAAACAAAGTACCTTTCCTAGATCTCGTAACGTGTATGTCAAGAAATATCAAAAGCAGAAGAAGTTTTTGCGAAGCGTATTTTATTCTTCAATCGTTCAATATTAGATTTTTATTCAAGAAAGAGTTTTCTAAACCTGAAAATATGCAATCTAAAAGTTCTCTCATGAATAAAATTCGATACAATCATAGTAAAACGCAGAATCATAAATGTCTAAGAAGCAAGGGAATCGACTTTAGAATATCAGGAATTTGAGATGTCGCTTAAACCTAAATTTTTACCAGAGTTAAAAAACATATAAGAATAGTCAATATTTACGCTGGCTTGTATATTATACTATTGATTATTCTGATATAGTTTTTATAGACAGTGATTTTTTTCATCTCAGTCGTTGGAGGAATATTAGGAGACCTTCAGTTAAAATGATAAATAAATTTGATCCAGAAAATTTTTTAATTTATTTTATATCTTCTATCTCTGATGAACATGAATTTAAATTTCTTCAGAATGTTTAAATAGATTTGAGTCTTTTAGCTCATTATGAAACCAATGCCTCCCATAAATACAGAAAGAAAATAATTACAAAACTACAATAAAATTGTTGAAACCTTTCAGACAGAGTTTGACGAAGCAATGCAAAATCTCCATAGTCAAATAAAAATATCTACCAAAAATAATTGTAGAAACAAGAGATATCATTGTGCCATGTTCGAACTCACATCAAATCTGAGTCTTAAAACTTTCCCAGTATGTTTCATTTATTTAAAACAGGTTTGCCAAACCATATTTCAAAGAAAAAGGAATCTCTTCGATGTGGACTCCTCATGATACTCTGTGCCTTTAAAGCATAAAAATTTTATATTGCGATGGGAATAGTATTTTAAATCTTTTTATTTGAGAACTTAGTCAAAAATCATATATTTAAAATTCATAAAAGAATAGCAGATGAAAAAAAGACGGAAATGAATTCTTTATTTGACTTACAAGACATGTAGATTTACATTTTATTTGAATGACCTGTTAACATATACCTTTTTTAATTAAAAATATTTAAAATAAGGAATATTTTAAGTTACTCAAGATTATAAATACATACATTTTTGAATACATATTCAAAGATTCATAGATCAATAAATTTTCAACTTGATTTTATTTTAATATTTTGCTTAAGTTTTTTATATTTTTCATTTTGAAGATATTTTTTAATATAACTTAAATTGTTCTGGATACGAGATGTTAAATTAAAACATGCTTAGTTTGCAAAATTTTGTTTATTTTATAAATTATTAAGTATTTGGTTTTTTTCGAATGAATAACTTAGCTTTTTACCCTTATAAAAATCATTCTGCAAATGCATAAAGTTTTTAATTTGAATTTTTCTCTTTAAAAATTCTATACACTGATTTAGGTTTCATATATTTAAAATACTTTTTTACTCTTGTCGATCTTAATCATATTCATGTGTTTATCAATTTATAAAAATTTTGATGTAGAAAGATATCATCTTTTATTTCTCAAAAGAGGATCATTTCATCAAAAAGAATAATTGAATGATTTTAAAACTTATATTTACTTAGACGAGACGATAAACTTAAATACATAAATTATTCATTTTTTAAACATATTTAATCAATTATGGATTGCAGGAGTGTTTTTAGATTTTAATTTTTTTCAGAAAGCAAGTGTCAACAGATAAAACTTAAATGAACATTTTTAAATATTACTTTGTAGTTATAGCTTTATTCTGCCTCAGTATTCAATGGATAATAATATAGTAAATTATTTTATTTTATTAAATTGCTTTAAATTATTTTTATTCAGAATCTTCGGCCACATCTCGCTTAGTATATCTTTAGTTTATACAAGAAATTTATGATTTAAAATATATATTACTTTATATTTTATTGTGTCAAGATCTTAGTTTTATCAAAAATATCAAGATAAATTTATATTTGTCGTAAACTATATACAATTTCAATAAGTTGACTCCATTCTCATAAATATAAAAAAAAAGATAAATCAATCACAAATACCAGTGACAATTTATTATTAAATTTAAATTACAGAAGAATTTTATTACTTTACAAAAAAAATCAGTGATAAATTCAACTAACATAAACATAATCTTTTGGATGTCAATGTATATGAAACAGAATTGTAAATTTATACGTCTTTTTAATATCTTTTTTATTTTTATTTTGTCGAGGTAAATCAATCAAGTAAAAACCAAGCTGACCAAATCTTTAATAAAATATGTTATAATATGTCGTTTAAATATGAGAAGGCTGCATTTATATAAGATATAATCAAAGCATTCATAAATTTTGATTCCTTATTGATGGATATTAAGAACTAAAATTTACGCAAAAGATATAACCATTTTAGCATAAAAATTCTTTGAGAGTGCTTTTAATACAATACATGATGATTTAATTTCAGCTTAATATTGTAAATTATAATCTCAAAAGTATTTTCTTTCAGATAAGAATAAAATAGAAATGATTCTTCAAATGAGTAATTATACATAACATTCTTCATCTAATAAAAATTAAAAATCAACAAACAATGTAGAAGACATAAAGAAACTAAATATGGAAGAAAAACATTCCATAAATCTATGATAAAGTACATTTTAGTTTTCTATTGAAAAAATATTCCAATGATAAAGTTTATATCAAGTAATATTAGTTACAATTTTAAATGAAAGAAAACCTATGTTAATGATCAAAGTAAATCTGACCTATGATGTATCTCATAGTTATTTTTACATGAACATTTTCAAGTTTTTTCATTAAATTCGATCTCTGAGTTTCAACCTATTCAGGAAATATTAATAATATTGAAATTTAAGTTTAAAACTATATTAAACAGACGCGTTGTGAAATTAAGGTTAAAAATATTTTTGAATTTTACATATATTTCAGGTTTTAGTATTTCAAGTATAATGTCAGCTTCCATTTGATGACAATTTTATTTTACGTCGATTTTGAATTGTTCACTTCTAGTATTTGATTATAGTTAAAGTTCAGACAAGAAGGTGGAATGCAGAAAATTAAATATTCGCTTAATAAGAAGAAAAAAAGGTTTCCTTCACATTGTTACCGCAGTTGAGAATTTTTTCATTTCGTTGAAAAATTCAATGATTCATCATATTTTTAAATTAATTCCAGGAAAATTTAACGAAATTGTACAAATGTATTTAAAGTTTCAAAACATAATTTAACTTTTATTTGAATATTCTGCAAATAAATAATTGTAAAAATGAGTATCTTCAGTACTTATTGTTTTAGATCATTGAGCGTTTTTAAATATATTTTAAGTCATATTTTGTAAACGATTAAAATTTTCTCATAAAATTAATAAGTTGGTTTTTTCATAAATATTTAAATTTAACAAATCTTAACAGATAAATATTTTTTATTTCAATCGATTAAATAAAAATTTTAAATAAAACCTATAAACTTCTTTGTTCTCATTTATTTTTTATTTTTGCTCCCAAAATTACTTCATATGTTTTCATTTTAAAATTTAATTTTGATGATTTAATGAGTATAATTTGACTTATTTATTCTAATATTTTTATAAAATTGGCTTTTCTAATAGGATTTCATAAAATTTTCAGATTTTCAGATCTGAAAATAAACCTATTCACATTTTTTCGAAACTTGTATTATTTTAATCTTTTAAAAATGAATTTAATGGAATTATAAATTAACATATTTTTAAAATAACTAAAAGATTAGTAGGATGGTTGTTACAACTTATCTTCTCAAAAATTTTAGCTTTAAATTAAAATTTAATATACGAACATGATATGAAGAATTCTTTAAAACTAATATGATTTGAAAACAAAATTTCATCGATTTAGTTTGTCATACTTTTACGATAAAGTATTTCAAAGATGAATATTTGTTACTTAAATTAAACACTATTTATTTGAGGACAATATTAATTTCTGATCAAATATTTTCAAATAAATTACATCAGAAATATAAAGATATTAAAATTATAAAAAATTTAGTGTATTTTATTTTATTAAGGGAACTAAATTGTAAGTATCTCCAAACAATAAACCTGGTGATTAATATACTGTTGGAAATTAAGTGATAAATAATTGATAACAGATAAAATAAACTGAATAATTTCTGTTCCTCCCGAACTGAATTTCAAATAAAAATTACTCATTCAGAAGATGTTTAAATAATATTTCAAAAGAAATTTTTATGTGAATAAAGATGTACAGGTTACCACTCTATACTTTACTGTTTATTTTATAATGATAAAATTTTGAAGAATGTTCATCTTATATCTCATGAAAATTTGCACAAATTCTTCATTTAGGCTGATAAACGTATTAAAGTTCAGGTTGTTTTTTGGAAAGAGTAAAAGTAAAAGAGGTCCCGTTTTTTGGGATAAAACGGGAAATAGTTAACATCAATGTTACTTATTCATCTTTGCCATAAATCAGATTAAAAATAGGCTTTTAACTTGTGAATTCTTTGGAATCAGCAATATTGGACAATGTTGATTCTCTTAGTTGTTATATTTTAATAAAAACACAAAATATTTACACTTAAAAATATCAAAAACTAGAATTGATTTCAAATATATAGATATTGTTAAAATTGAAAATTTTTTTTTTATTTTGTGCCCCTCTTTAAAATTAAAATTTCGGTTTTAAAATACAGGTGAGGTATTTTCAAAAATCTTAACTTTCAAAACCTATCATGATTCAGAAAAATGTTTGAAAAGACGACCAGAAATCTCGAAATATTTATTTTGCAAATGTACCTTAGTTTCAAAACTTTTCAAAATATTTTCATTTTTGAATGGTTGAAATACAGCTTAAACATTGACCTTTTATTAAATCTTAAATAATATTATTTCTTAATGCTAAATTGTTACTCATAAAATATTATTTTTTGTCATAAATGGCTGATGATCAACTTCAACAAAATTTCAAATCGAGTTTTGTAATTTTATCTCCTTATCACAAAAAAGACATACCAATACACATTCTTAATAAGGTTTCAATTAAATATTGTCTGATTCGAAAACACAAAATATGAAAATAATAACATAATTTATACATTATTGATGAAAAGATATTATCATGTATATAGTTCAGCAAGCTAGCTTATTTCATTATTATGAATTAAAATTATTTTGAATTATATTAGAATTGATGATATTCAAGCATTAAGTTTTAGTTTTTAACTTTAAAAACGTTTTTGGTTCAGATTAATCATATGAGATGTCGTGTATCGTGAAATCGAGAAGATATTTAAAAGTGGATATTTTTGGATATAAGAATCAAGACAACATTAGTTCAAAGAATAAATGATTCCTGTGATGAGATATATCATGGTTCGCTTCCATTAATTTGAATTTCGAATATAAACCTATTTTATAACGTAAATATTGAAAAATTGTGAACTTTCTGTCAAAAATTAGGTTGTATTATCATGATAGAAAAGAATTCTGAAAGTTTTATTATTTAACAGTGATATTTCACACCATATATATCTCTATAAATAATTAAAATAAAATCTAATGCTTAAATAAATGTCGTTGATACCTGCATTATAATTCAAAAATATGATATATGTTTAACGTTGATGATAATAAACAAGGTATCAAATAAACGCATATGAAAGAAATGCATTAACTTGAGAGATTTTTGAACGGCTACAAATAAAAAATGGGCAGCATATCTAAAAAATTAAGGTAAAATTAAAATTCTGCAGTCAAAGTTATTCCATTTAAAGATATCAATAAAGGTTTTGTGATTTTATAAATGCAAAAATATATTCAGAAATTACCCAATTAAAAAGCTTTGTGAATTAACATTATCATAACTTCAGGAAAGATGTATTTTTATTTATTTAGGCCCATTATCTTTATAAAAGAGTGAATATTGATTGAAAAGTATTTAATTAAATATATTATGAAAATATTGAAGAAATAATAGCTTAATTCTATTGACGTTGAAACTCAAAATTTCGGTAGTGAATGTATATATCTTGAGAAATTTGTTAAATTCATAGAATACTCCTATATCAATGAATAATTTTGTTAAAACAAGTCAGATTGATAAATTTAAGGATTCGATGTAATTTAACAGTGTAAAAAGCGTCAATTATGGTAGTAAACTCATTAAAGACATTTTTGAAACAACTCTTGTTGAATGAATAAAATATGTTAAAATATTTATATTTTTAAATGTTCAATTATATATTCAGCAAACCGAAATTTACTTTCGTCAAATCTAGCATTTATTTACTTTCTTTATAAGATTGAATAAATATCAATCTGAGGATTTTTAAATTTTAGGTGCTTTAAATTACAAAACATGATTATTTAAGAGAATACTTCAAATTTTTATGATTATAAGGATTAAAGTCAATTGAAATCAGATTCTTAGAATGAAAAAAATGTACCATTTTTAATCTGATTTGCTTTCTTTGACATATTTGTCATAATTATCATAATTTATAGAATGAAGCCATTTTACGTTGATTTTGCGTTTTTCAGGCATTAAAGATATCAAACATCTACGGAACACTTTGATTATAGAACAATGACATCATTATCTGATCAAAATTAAAAAATATTTGTGAGAACTTGAAAATATTTTCAATATTGATGAGAGCTTGTCTGAATTGAGTTCTATCATCGTTAAAGATTAATATTCCTTCAAATTAACAACGAAGTATCAAAGAAAATACAGACATACTACTCATAATAGACAATATGATAAGAAATAGCACTTATAATGTGAATTTCGTTTGAAAAGAATTTAATAATAAATTTCATCAAAATTGTTTTTCCGTTTGATTATCATTCAGATAAGCAGAAATAAGAAGATATTTTCAAAGCCCTGCTCTATGCGCATATATTTTTCGTAAGAGTGCTCGATTTACACTGATTTAATTTGCGATAAATTGTTTTAGGCAAAAAATAAATAAATGAACCAATATTTAATTGGTTTTTAAGTGCATGCTTTTTAATGAAATAGGATTATCTTAAAACGTTTGTTTTTATACGAATTTAACATCTGTCAACATTTCTCAAAAGCGCTGAAGATGTATTCAAACGTAAACTAACACAAGTCTGCTTACTAATTTTCATCAGTTCGTCACTTTGAATACAGCGGCACCCTATTTAACATTTCTCTTGTCTAGTTATTTGTGAGTGGCGATTTCTTAACTAATTTATCTTGTATTCGGCCAGTTAATGCCACAGTTACCTTTAAAGGTAATTTCTCAAGTTAACATATATATCTCTTTATTTGTTTATTGTTAAACTAGAATTAAAGAAGTATTTTACGTATTGAAGAATTGTAATGTAGATTTAAATAGAATCTATAAAGCGAAAAGACATTTATTTTGCAACAAGCTAATTTTGATGGTTGCAAGAACTCTACACGATCAATCATTGACTTTCAAAATAATAAATCTTTTCTCATTATAGAAAATAACAAGGCAAACATAGTCAGTTATACTCTTCAAGGCACTTAAAAACATCACTTTAATTACATATTTTTATATTAAAATGAAAAACATATGTGAGAATATTTGAATATGAAATCTAAAAGTCTTTTCATGATTTAAAAGCATCCTTATTTTATCTTAGCATTAAGATAATTATCATTGTTGAATTATTCAAAGATAAAACGAGTTCTAAACAAACTCATTATTTAATTTTTTAATGATATTTTAAATAGTCTTCTGCATCTTTCAAGATGGCAAATAATTAACTTAAATTATTTTATAACTTTTCACCGAATATTTTATTTAAAAATCACTTATGTCATTAACAGAGTTAATCATGTTGCGATCAGAGGAATGAAAATGACATATATTTTATATTCAAATCCTCAAAGATGTAATTTTGGTGAATTTTCTGATTTATCAACAATTTATAAACATAAATTTTGAGATCAGTTTTTAATTCTCCTGTCAAAATTTTCGAACCTCTTAATTAAATGAGGTAAAACCGATCACGAAATGAAAAAGCAGGATAAGTGTTACAATTGTGATAATTGACTTTAAGCTCTTAACAGGAGTAATTTAGACAGATATTCTCAACTAAGGTCTCTTTTAAAACACTTAAAATTTGCATTATGTTCTCGATGAACTTGCAATGAAAAAATAATTTAGAATTTATTTTTCCGAATTTTTATCTCGTTTAACAATATTCATGCATCATACATTTTTAAGACGAAAGCCAACACCAAGTATATTTTCAGAATTTTGACAAAAAAATTTTGATACCATAAATTTTACCAAAATTCATTTATTCTCTCAACATTAAATTGTATTCAAAAAATATAAATAAATATTCTTTACCCTGAACCTTTGATTCTAATTACCTTTTTAAATTTATTTAAAGAGGAAAGAACAGGGAAAAATTAGTTTAGAATTAATTATGAGTTTGAGAATTTTCAAAACACAACAATTATTTTCTTTGAATGAAATAATAACTAATTTTTTCCCAATAAGTTAGGAAACCTTTAAATTATTTATCTCTATTTTTGCGTTAACTGGCTACAATGAGCATACAATTTTCACTTCCCTTCATCTGATTCCATCGTTATGAACATGCAAATGATTAATAGTTTTGGTAAAAATCCTTTCCTTATCTTTGAATTGACCATTTTAAAACTTCAATTAAAATATAAATGAGTTTTATTCTTTTTGATAACACCTCTCTACAAATCTTTTAACTCCATACTGATCTCACAGGTTTGCAGCCAAAACTTATTTCACCGTTATTTTTAAAGAAACTATCATTTATTACACTTACATTTATTTTAGACTTTATTTTAACCTCTAGATGTTTAAATGATTTGACGTGTAACTTTAAATAATAGCTTTAAGTATCTCACGCTAATATATAGAACCATAAAAACATGTTATTTTTCTATTTAACATCCTTAAACATCCAAAATTTGAATCTCTACCTTTCATGGTCAATAAATTTAGTATCTCTCATCAAGATTATTTTTCGTAGAACGATGAGAAGGTAAACCTTCAGTTCTTCTTTCAAAGAAAGTCGACTATCTCCCACTCCTTTCAGCAACACTTTGTAGTGTATACCCCAGTAATCAGGACGTGATAGATAGTTGCCCTAACCAAAACCCACACGCTTTACTCCACCCTTTAGAGCAACATTACCTTTATAAATTGTTTCGTTGAAAATTTATGTCGCTTGGTTCCTCATTTTCCATAAAGATGCTCTCTCATATAGTCAGGAAAAATGGATAATGATTTCATTTATATTGTTAGATTTGTGATGTTTCAGTGAAATCAAGAGAAATTTATTCAAACTTTTGTCTGTTTATTGAATAATTATTAATTTTTATCATATAAGCTATGCATTTTGTCCTCAATAAAATTTATTCAAAATGATAAGTTTAAAAAAATTATTTAAAATAAGTATTCTAAATATATTTCGTGATTTTGCATGTAATCAGGCTTGAAAAATTTACGTTTTTACATTCTTAAAATATCATCTAATTGTAATACTCAAAATTAAATAATAAATTTTCAGTAAATTTCCAACAAGAATATTATTGTATGTACATCCAAATATTTTACAAAATATATGTTCTCGATTTACTATTTTACTTTGTTTAATATCATGAGCATGAAGAATTCTAATATATTTATCGTGTTATTCAGATTGACATTTTTCTTTCAATGATGAAAATTAAAATATTTTTCATTTTCATTGGTATTTTTATGTCTTTTTGCACTATGATATGAAAAAATGTATAACTTCGAAATAAAAGAGTGCTTCTCATGTTACCAGCAAGACAGAATTTATTGAAGAATAGTTGTATGATAAATAACTATTCGATAGAAAACAGAATCTGTTTTTAAATAAATGTCAAGTTTATAAATCATAGAATTCTAAAAGTCATTCTATATTAAAATTGCTTTGAAACGTTTTCAATATATTTTGTTTTATCGTTCGAAATTTCTTCACCTCATCAAAGATTAAAATTAGATTTTACTATGATATTAACACAATTACGATGTTAAGTTTTATCATTTAAAAATCGCCTTTTGTATGACAAAGTGAAGAAAATGTATATCAGTTTGACTTTTGACTTAAAAACAAGTAGATGACAAATTGTGTATTTTGTTCAATTGAGATTTAAAATAAACAATTTTAACAAATAATCTTTTTGAACAATGTTTAAAATAAACAATTTCTCATACATATCTTTGATTCATGAACTCATTATTTCATATTTTATCATAAATTAATGATTTAATGTTATTTTAAAATGTCAATATTTTATTATTTTCTTTTCAATAGATTAACATTTTCATAGAATAATTGACTTCTGCATTTACTTTTTTACAATTAGATACATTTGAAAAAATTTTAAACTATTGAAAATAGTCGCAGGTTTTGACTCTAAACTTTTATAAGATTTAAGATAACTTCTATATGATTAAATAATTTACTTAGTCAGCAAAGTAAACTTTTTTATATTTTGAGATATTGTGTGATGATAATTATTCTTTTTAAATCTTAATTTATTTTATTAGACGTTCTATTTATCTCTATGAAGATATTTTTTCAATCTATGTTCATTGTTGTTAAAAACTAAATTATATAATAATATATAAATATATGTATTTTTATGAATTTAAAATATTGATCATATAGCTTATGTTTCAAATAAAGATTGCTTCAAAATGATTTATTTATGATTTCATACAACCAGTTTATATTTAAATGTTGATTATCTGTGCGTGTTGTTTGAAAAATTCTAATTCATATTTGGGTGTCATACTTGATATGGATATGCAATACTTATTCAACCTTTTGTTGAAAAAATGATTGATATATATTCGAGTCTTCCTTCAATGTCATCTGATTAAGTGAATTAGAACTTAATCGTAAATATTAAATTAAACAAATAATAAATAAAGATTTTAATAAAAAAAATATTTGTTTTTGTTGATCAAGAATGAGAAAAATATATCAGGTGTATTCTGAATGAATTTTACGTTATTTTAAGTCTTCTGGTATGGCTCTGAATAAGTGGTTCAGGAGTTGCGGGCTTTACAGCCTTTCAGAACAAACGTAACAAGTGTAAAAAAAGATATTAGGAATTATGAAAATTGTATGAACTTAAAAACTCACCATCTCTTAGGGTTAATGATGCAACCGTATCTCTGCAGAGATTAGTCATGTTAGAAATAAAAGATATCAAATTACTCGTTAAGAATGCTGATAATAACTCTCAGGTGCCCCATCATACTCACTAAAAACATTAATAAACAGAGCATGAATGAAAATTATTTGGTTTGTTGAAGAATTCAAACGTGAATCAACATGAAATATCGGCTGTGGCATGCACTATTTTATCATTTCACAGTTAACAGGTATAACATTTATCCAAAACAACCATGCTTTATCGATTAAAGTAAATTTTTAGAATACCTATGAGATAAAATATTCAACAAATCTATGTTATAGACACAAATTAAAATTATTCTATTGATTACAAAGAACACTAGAATGAAAAAGATTTCTAACTTTGTTTGAGAAAACTACTAGTTAAAAATTCGCATCAATTCGACATGCCAGTTGAAATTTATAAACGGAAATAGTTTTTTATTTTCAATAGACGGCGTGGTACGTCTAGTTTGTACTGCGCTGCGCGAGAATAATTTATTGTATTTGAATTGGCGCGTGAAATGTGAATACAAAAATCATTTATCGAAGAGTATTCTTGAGAGGTAATT